>PVIH01008707.1:0-27676 GCA_004025045.1 Sigmodon hispidus
ACCCACACCCCACCACTCACCTCCACACCCACACCCTACCACTCACCTCCACACCCACACCCTACCACTCACCTCCACACCCCCCACCCCACCACTCACTTTGGTAAATGAGAGTGAGTATAGACTGGCTTTAGAGGCACTTCTGATAGAATTAGAATCTGATAAGGTAAAGCCAGGAACCATGAGTGTTGCACAAGATGTTAGTCCATGTCACTTCCCTGTGAATAGTTTCTGGTGAGATTCCTAGAAAGTTGCAGGTGTGTAGCTGGGAACAGAGGAAGGCCTTGAGCAGCTGCTGATCGTGTGAAGCTCTTGCTGTGCTATCGCTAAGATGCTCCATTGGATGACTGGCAGAGGGCTTCCTCTCTCCCTCTCATCCCCAGGATGTCTCCTGCCTTTGATATAAGCATCTGGGGTTCAGAGGGAGGCATATCTTCCACAGTGATAGGGCAGAGGGCTACCCCACCAAGCTAAGACCTGTCATAGACACAGGTGATTGTCAGCAACAGCTCTCTTCCAAGCACCGCCTTTACACACCAGAGCTCTGGAAATGAAACATCAAGACTACAACAATAATTCTGATTGCTAACATTCATTTATTGTTAGCCTGAAGCAGTGTCTAGTCTTTATATAAATAATCCTATCCACATGCCAGGTCTCTGAGGTGGGTTGCATCAATACTAGCATTTTATCAAAAGATTCAGGTTTAGAAATGTTAAATGACTTACCCTCAGATTACATAGCAAAAAATTATCATTAGAACTACTTTCTTTATGATGTGAAAGTTTATTAATTTAATCTCCAGAGAAACCTGAAAAGTTTTTAGATTCATGTGTGTTTGTATGTGTGTGTGGGTGTATGTACTTGTGTGTGTACATACACGTGTGTGTATATGTGCATGAGTGATGAAAGTCAACCTCAGGGATCATCCTCAGGAATACTGGCTACCTCTGTGGTGGTTAGAAAGAAAATGTCCCCAATAGGGAGTGGCACTATTAGGAGGCGTGGCTTTGTTAGAGTGGGTGTGGCCTTGTTGGAGGAGGTGTGTCACTTGAGGAGGCAGAATTTGAGGTCTATGCACAAGATATGCCCAGTGTAGAAAGAACACAGACTGCTTTCTGCTGCCTGTGAATCAAGATGTAGAACTCTCAGCTCCTTCTCCAGCACCATGTCTGTCTGAATGCCACCTGCCATAATAATAATGAACTAAACTTCGGAAACTGTAAGCTAGCCTCAATTAAATGTTTTCCTTTATAAGAGTTGCCATGGTCATGGTGTCAATTCACAGCAATAGAAACCCTAAGACAGCCTCCTTCATTTTTTATTTTTGAAGATCATTTATTGTGTGTGTGTGTGTGTGTGTGTGTGTGGTATGTGTGTGTGTGTATAGTATGTGTGTATGTGTTATGTGTGTGTTATGTGTGTATGTTATGTGTATGTGTGTGTTATGTGTATGTGTGTGTGGTGTGTGTGGTATGTGTGTATGTGTGTGTGGTGTGTGTGTGGTATGTGTATGTGTGGTATGTGTGTGGTATGTGTGTATGTGTATGTGTGTGGTATGTGTATATGTGTATGCGTGGTATGTGTGTGGTATGTGTGTATGTGTGTGTGGTATGTGTATGTGTGTGTGGTATGTGTGTATGTGTGTGTGGTATGTGTGTATGTGTGTGTGGTGTGTGTGTGTGGTATGTGTATATGTGTGTGTGTGGTATGTGTATGTGTGTGGTATGTGTATATGTGTGTGTGTGATCTGTATGTGTGTGGTATGTGTGTATTGCAGGCATGTACATACTCCAGCATGTGTGTGGAAGTAGGGGATAACTTTCAAAGCTGGTTCTGTATTTCCATTATGGCATATGGTGATTACATACAGGTCATCAGGTCTGCCTGGCAAACACTTTGTCTTTTTGGGCCACACCTTGCTCATCAGCCTCTGTTTACTCCCTTTGAGGCAGGGCCTTTCATTGGCTTGGAAGAATCCTCCTGTGTCTGCCTCCAGTGCCCATGACATTTTTATATGGGTGCTGAAGCTTGAAATTTACGTCTCATGCTTGAAAGCAAATACTTTCTCAACACACACACACACACACACACACACACACACACACACACACACAGACCTCAAAAATATTTTGATCCATACATTTCTGAGCACATACCTCTGACATTCTTGAGTGTTTAATGTATGCTTCTGATTTCTAGGATAGCCTGTGCTCACTTCCTCCGGGAAACCCAAGGTCATAAACTTCACTTTACAGACAGGACAACTGAAGCCCAGGAGAGTGAGGAAACATGAAGAAGGTCACATGACTTGGGAACTAAAAGCAGAATTTGAACTCAAAGAGGATTAAGGCATGGAGCTGGGGAGGAGGGAGCAGAAGGGGTATATGAGCTGGGGAGCCAAAAGGAGACAATTGAGAAGTTTTCCATTTAAATCCAGAAATGCTGCCATCCTCACTGTGCGGCTGAAAAACCACATACCGTAGTGGGCTCAGGGTTAGCACCCAGATTTGACTGGAATCTGGAAAATAAGGGTCTTAATGAGCAAAGGAAAGGGAAGGAAGCAAGTGGTAGTGTTTCTCACCCCGGAGAGCACATGCTGGGGGAAGATAAGGAAAACAGGAAACTGGCTGGGGCCAGCGCTGCAAC
This sequence comes from Sigmodon hispidus, assembly GCA_004025045.1. NCBI lineage: Eukaryota > Metazoa > Chordata > Mammalia > Rodentia > Cricetidae > Sigmodon > Sigmodon hispidus. The sequence goes on from PVIH01008707.1 coordinate 2,650, forward strand.
CCCAGTGGGTGAGCAGAGTCCCTGCCAAGGCTGGGCTGTGTGCCCAGCTGCACTTCAAAGGCTTTATTCCCCCTTTCCTGTGACCCAAAGATAGACCTGGCCCTACCTGGATCAACTCCATAAGAGTGTGACCTCCTCAGAGACCATGCCCACCTCACATCCCCAGGACTGGGGACCAACAACAATACGAAGTTTGTAATGCCCAGACACTGTTGTAGGAGGAGTGCACTTGTGCTTTGTCTCACTAGAGACCCCCCCAACACACACACACACACACACACACACACACACACACACACACACACACACACACACACGCGCGCGCTGGAGAAGCAGCTGGGGAACTCCCATTTTACAGATGCAGACACAGGCATGAGCTACAGAGCAGGTGAACCAAACTCCTAACCATGCTTTCTTCATTGTTAGCACAATGTGTGGATCCTGCTTGCCCACACACTGGGAATGAAGTAGGGATACGAGAAAGGAACTAGGCTTTGCAGGCAGTCAAGGGAACTGTGACTTGGAAAGAGTGGAAGTTAGATGTGAATGAAGTGTGATTTCCTGAAGGGAAGGCAGGGAAATAGATGGAAGTCTTAGTCAGCACATTCTGAGTAGGTACTGTTCCCATCACACTTTAGCATAGGGCACATGGCCTGAGGTCAGGGTAACTTGGCTCTGCCAGCCCCAGTGATTGACAGCTACCTGAGAGTGTTGATGTGACTCCCACCATCCTCTCCAGCCTTATCTTTTCCTGCATTCCTGTCAGCCATACTCACTGAACACAGAATGCATGCATGTTATTCTTTCAGTCTCTCTAATCATAGCATTAGATAGCCGAAAGTCTCTAACCTTACATTCCTGACTAGCTCATTTCACATAAACTCATACAGGCACACACATACACCTAACTTTAAAAATAATTATAAATTAAATTACTAAATACAATAAAGATATGATCTATCTAAGGAAAAGATTCTAACAACGTATGGGTAAGGTGTTTAGAAATAAAATTATAGAACTTTGAGAGATGTCAAAGAAATTGTAGAAATAAAAGAGAGACATACACTACCCGGTGATGATATCTATTCTCCCCAAAGCCATTTGACACACTACATGCAATGACCTCCCCCCAAAAAAAATCAACAAACTAAATGTAATGCTATCCACCAGCCTGATAAAATGACTCCAAACTTGATGTACCAATCTAAAAAACTCTTGGAATACAAAGCAGCCCCTGAGCTATGAAAACTCACTCTAAAACTATACTAATTGAGAGAGATGGCAGGTCACTGGTGCTGGGAGAGAAGAACTAATGTTTACTGCATGTCAGCCAGAGTTGTCCCTGCAGATCTGCGAGGAAAGGAAAACTTGACATGAGTGAGTGGTACCGAGACACTGAGTAACCAGTAAGAGAAGTCAGTCTCTCTGCTGTTGCTGTCTTGCTATGTAACCCAGGCTGGCCCCTGTCGGAATCCAGCTGTCTTTGTGGGTGCTGGCCTGTGGGCATGTGCCACTGTGACAAGAGGCTAAGCTTGACCTCTGCTCCCCAGTAGGAGACTTAAGGCTAGAAAAGGATTTCTTTTGGGCTGGAGAGATGACTCAGTGGTTGGGAGCACTGGCTTCCAGAAGTCCCAGGTTCAACTCCCAGCACCCACATGGCAGCTCACAACTGTCTACAACTCCTGTTCCAGAGGATCTGACATCCTCACACAGACATAAATGCAGGAAAACACCAATGCACATTTTTAAAAAAAAGGTTTCTTTTTTAAGAATTATTTTTATGCTGAGCAGTGGTGGTATACACCTTTAATCCCAGCATTTGAGAGGCAGAGGCAGGAGGATCTCTAGAAGTTCAAGGCCAGCCTGGTCTACAGAGCGAATTCCAGGACAAGCAGAGCTGTTACACAGAGAAACGCTGTCTAGGAGAAAAACAACAGAAAGAATTGTTTTTAATTACGTATATGGTTCCATCTCTGTCTGGGTATGTGTGAGTAAAATTACAGAAGGCTGGGGGCCACCAAGTGGGTGCTGGGAACTGGACACAAGTCCTCTACAAGAGCGTAAGTGCCCTTAGCCACAGAGCCAACTCTCCAGCTCATGTTACTTGCTTATTTTTGAGATAGCTCTCGCTATATTGCCCAGCCTGGCCTCAAACTCCTGGACTCCAGTGACTCTCTTGCCTCAACCCTGTGAGAAGTAAATGTTATTAAAAGTAGTATTTGAGAAAATTGTATATTCTGAAATACTTTCTCATGGAAATACTGACAGTTTTGTTGTATTAATTTTGCATCTGGTGACCTTAATGAACTTGTACTATGTCTAATATTGGTGTGTAGATTATTTGGACTTTATGGCTAATCACAGCACTTAGGGATGATACTAGTGTATTTCTTCCTTTTGAAGATTTTTGCTACTAATTGACGTGTCGCTAAGACAAACTTGCCCATTTCGGTGTGTGGAGGCCAGAGGTCAACACTGGACATTAATTTCCTCTGTTGCTTTCTACCCTACTTTGGGAGACAGGGTCTCTTCCTGAACCTGCAATCCTCCAGTCCACTGGCCTGACTAAGCAGTTCTTGGATCTGCTGTCTCTGCTACCCTGCCCCAGGGCTGAGATTCCAGATACCACACCTGGCTTTCCTGGGTGTTGGGGGCTGAGGTCAGGTCCTCCTGTGAGCTGCCCCGAGCTTCCTGCCCATCACTTCTTCCTTCCTTTTTCTGAGACTGAGTTCCAATCTGGCCTCTAACTCTTGGGAGTCCCTTCCTTCAGCCTTCCCAGTGTGGAAATTACAGACCTGTGCCACCTGCCTGGCTTAGTTTTTATGTTCTTCATGTTCTCTTTTTTTTTTTTTTTTTAAAGATTTATGTATGTGTATGTGTTTCTCTTTGTGTCTTTGCCTCTTGCTTGCAGATACCCTCAGAGGGTGTCAGATACCCTGGAGGTTGTGAGCTGCCTGATGTGGGTGCCAAGAACTGAACTCTCATCCTCTGGAAGAACAGCAGACACTTTGAGCCATCGTTCTAGTCCTCACTTATTATTATTATTATTATTATTAATATTATTATATTTAGACAGCGTCTCATTGTGAGCCTCAAGCTGGCCTTGAACTTTAACTTCTGCCTCTGCTTACCTGAGTGCTAGGGTTTCCTGGGTACTGCGGTTCCCTGGGTGCTAGGGTTCCCTGGTTGCTGGGGTTCCCTGAGTGCTGGGGTTCCTTGGGTGCTGGGGTTCCCTGAGTGTGCCAGCTGTCTCCCACCCCATTCCCCTTCTAAAAGACAGACCTTCCTGTAGACCAGACAGATGAGATATCTCCGTTCTCTGTGTCTGTCTCTCTATCATGTTTGTGTTGCATTCCTGACAGCACCATGGATGGAGGCCAGAGGGCAACCTCAGGCATTTTTCTTCAGGAATGCCATCTACATTTTTTTTTTTCTTTTTTGGAGACAGGGTTTTGTATTGGCCTGGAGCTTGGCAAAGGCAATTGGCCAGAGAGGCCCATGAATTCCCCTGCCTCTGTCTCCTCACACTTATCACCCCTGATCTGGAATTACAGGCACCAGCCATCATACCCAGCAAGTATGATTAAATGTTGTAATCGAATTAAAAAGGACTTTGATTATAACATTTATTTGTCAACTGTGTGTGGACACAGCATATGTGTGGGGATTGGAGGACCGCTTTGGGGAGTCAGGGCCGGAAGAGCACCTGAGCTTGGCAGCAGACACTTTTATTGGCTGGGCCTGCTCACCTGCCCTCACACTGAACATATTTTTATATGGATCCTGGGAACTGAATTCAGGTTTCCACAAGCATTTTACTTACTGAGCATCTCCCCAGCCCCTTTTAACGGGAACTCCAGATCCTCTTGCCTTATCTTCCACATGCTGGGATTACAGCCACGTGCCTGCCGTGGTGGCCTCCTACACTTTCCCCCTTGTTTTGTTCTTCTCTTTTCTTTTCTACCCCTTAAAAACCCCACAGATAGCACTTAGGATAAAGTCTGAGTTTACAAAGGTTTCTATCATCCAGTCCTCACCCACCTTTATCTCCATTGTTTCCCATTACTTACACTATCACCCACCATCTTCCAGATACTTCTTTGTCAGTGGATTACACTTCACAGGGGCCAGGCGCCAGCTCTTCCTTTAGCTTGAAGAGCCCTTCCTGGGCATGTGTCATTTCAGTCAATCACAAACCTCAGAAACCCCAGCCCTTTTCTTTGAACCCTCTTACATGATTTTTTTTAAAAAAATATATCTATTTTCCATAGCAAAAGCTGAAAGAGTGACAGAGTCTGTATCTGGACATGTCTGTATCACCAGGGTGGCAGAGTACCATCTTCTCAGTAAGTGCTCAAGAGATATTTCCTAAGTCCATGAGCAAATAAGGTTTCTAAGGAAGAATTAGAAAAATGTGATTAGCTAACCTCTTGGCACTAAAAGTACCATTTTATTTTTCTGAGATTGTGATTTTGTATCTGGAAAGTGAGGATTAAATAAAAACTATCTCAAGGCTGGAGAGATGGCTCAGTGGTTAAAAGCACTGACTGTTCTCAGGAGAACCTGCGCTCTACTCCCAACACTCACTTGGCTGTTCACAACCATTCCTAACTCAGGCCCAGGGGGATCTGATGCCCATTTCTGGCCACCAAAAAACACTGTACACACTTTATGCCCTGCCATGGGAATATGCTTTTGTACACTGTAAATATTTGTCACCCCTATTGGTTTAATAAAACGTAATTGGTCAAGTAGCTAGAAAGGAAGTAGAGGTGAGGCAAATAGTCTAGGAGAATTCTGGGAAGCGGAAGAGCAGAGCAGGAGAGGGCAGTGAGTCTCAGAGGAAGCAGGATGAGAATGCTGCACTGAGCAAAAAGGTACCAAGCCAGGCTACTAAACATAAATAAAAATATGTGTTAACTTAAAGTATAAGAGTTAGTAAGTAATAAGCCTGAGCCATAGACCTGTAATTAATATAAGAATGTGTGATTATTTGGGACTAAGTGGCTGCGGGACCAGCTGGGTGGGACAGCTTCTGACTATAATGAGCAGACAAACATATTGACAAAACACCCAAACACATAACAATAAAGTAAAATAGAGGGCTGGGGAGATGGCTCAGCAGTTAAGAGCATTGACTGCTCTTCCAAAGGACCTAAGTTCCAGTAGATCCAGCACCTATATGACAGCTCCCAACTGTCTGTTAACTCTAATTCTAGGGGATCTGGCATCCTCACACAGACATAAGTGTAGGCAAAACACCAGTGCACATAAGAAAATAAATAAATTTAAAAAAAAAACAAAAATAAAATAGAAACGGTCTCAAAGGGGTATTATGGGTCTGCACATTTTTTTAACATAGGGTCTGGTACTTTGTGCCAAGGATAGTTTTGGGCATATTAACAATGACATTTTTATAAAATAGAAAGTGAGCGTGAGTCACAAGTTCATTTAACTCATCAATGAAGGGAACAGGAAGTTGACAAATCCAACTTAAAAACCAGAGTTTTCATAATCAATAGAAGAGAAAAATATTGAAGTCAGAGTGCTAAATAAAATGTAAGATGGTTGAATGACCCCCCTCCAGTGCAATAAATCCACACCCTTTGTGATGTAGGATGTCTTTCTGTTTGCTGTGAAACTATTCGACAATAAAGGGACTGTCTGGGCCTATGGCAGGCAACTTAGAAGTAGGTGGGAAATCAGAGCATAGAAGGGGGAAAGAGGGTGGAGTCACAGAAGACATCATCCAGCTACCCAAGAATCAACATGTATAAGTAACTCAGGTAAGCCATGGGCCACATGGCAAGACAGATTAATGGAAATGGGTTGAATTAAGATGCAGGAGCAAGCTAGCAATATGCCAGAGCCATAGGCCAAGCAGCATGAAATTAATATAAGCCTCTGGCTCATTTTTGAGGCCTAAGCAGCAGTAGGCAGGTCTGGACCGTGGGACTAGGCTGGACTAGGCTGGCCAGAAACTTCTTAGTACACCTTTGGGGTTCTCTTCTGTACTAACAAGGGAGGATATTATCAGTCTATGGAATTGCACAGCATCCAGGCTCTTGTTGATGATACATAAGTAAATTATTTTCAGAAATAGATGACTCTTAGTCTTTTTAAAAAGATTTATTTATTTATTATTTATACAGTATTTGTTCTCTATGTTTTGCCTGCACACCAGATAAGGGCTTAGATCTCATTATAGATGGTTGCTGGGAATCAAACTCAGGCCCTTTAGAAAGAACAGTCAGTGCTCTTAACTTCTGAGCCATCTCCTCAGGCACTTGTTAGTCTTTTTGCTGTTGATTTTGAACAGACTCTCAGTAGGTATCCAAGGCTAGCCCTTATGCTCTCAGCTCTCTTGTCTCAGCTTCCTGAGTGCTGGGATGGTGAGCATCTGTTACCAGTAGGTATCTCAGGGTCTCCTTATGCTCTCAGTGTTGGAATTGCAAGTATATGTTATCACACCAGGCTTCAGAGTCTCGTAAATATATTTTCTGGTCAATGATTTATCATGATGTCAAAATATCATACGAGCCTGGAGAGATGGTTCAGAGCTTAAGAGCACTGGCTGCTCTTTCAGAGGACCCAAGTTAGATTCCCACATAGCAGCTCATGATCATCTATACTCTAAATCCAGGGGGATCTGATGCCCTCTTTTGGCCTCCATGGACACTCACTACACATGTAGTACACAAACATATGCAGGCAAAACATCCACACATATAAGATAAAAATAAAGACGAAAAATAAACATGTGCCATGATGCCCAGATCCTCCCTCAAAAATGTCTCATGGTCATGTTCTTTCCTCAGTAACATGTCTTATATCATTGTTCTTAACACTGCTTTAATTCACAAGCCACCTAGACTGTGTAATTATAAGACTAAAGCTTTTATAAAAAGAATTAAAAATTTATTAGACTCTTTTTTTCTCTCTACAAAAATTTCTTCTGCCCTTGCACAAATGAGCAGTGGCAGAATTTGGGGCCACAAAATGGGAAAGCTAAAGGGAAAGCATTATCTCAACTTGATGTGGACGGGGCTTGGTGAGCATCTGCTTTGGGCGTCACCGAAACACCTCTGCATCCTCACTTTCTGCTCAATAAAAATAGATTTTCTTTTGGGAGCTGGAGAGATGGCTCAGTGGTTAAGAGCACCGTCTGCTCTTCCAGAGGACCCGGGTTCTGATTCTCAGCACCCACATGGCAGCTAACAACTGTCTGTAGTTCCGGTTCCAGGCAAACACCAAGGCAAATAAATAAATAAAGTTTAAAAAAAAATAGATTTTCTTTTAAAGAATTGGATCTTCCTACAATGGCAGGAGATGCTATAGAAATCCTTGTCATTTTATTTGATTGTTTTATATTTACTTACCCCATTTGAATTAAAAAAAAAAAGCATTGTGGAGCTAAGGATATAGCTCAGAGCAGAGTGCTTGTCTGACATACTCAAGATCCTACATTCAATGCCTGGTACCAAAAAGTTGATAAAATGTGTATAATAGATCACATCATTTTAACTGTTTTAAGACTGCAGCTCAGTAGTAGATTCACTAATCAGTCTGAGTTCACAAGAAACATGAGTGTGTTAGGAAAATGTGTCTAAGACTCTGGCCAGGGAGTCACAGTTCCAGAGTTTGGACATGCTGGGCACAGAGGAAATGCAAGCATTTCTACAAGGCAGCAGATGGAAAGCTTCCCAGGAATGGACTAGCTATTTCTTGGCAGTCAGAAAGTATGTAGTGGACAAACTGCTCTGGGAGTTGGGAGAAACCAATTGACTCTCCTGACCTGCAGATCCCGGAAAAGGGATTCCCAGCTAGTCCCCAGCGGAAAGTTCAGCATATGGGTCAAAGGGCATCTAACTACAACCTCAGGGACTGAACTTCATTTTCTGGCTTTCCAACAAAAGGGAAGGGAATGCTGACCCTGGAATGAAATCAGATGCTGTAGAAGTTGACCAGATTGCCACGTCTAAATTCTCAACTGGCTTTCATCATTCTCATCAATATGGTAGAATGTGGACTGTGTGGCTCCAAATCTTGGCTCTAATGCTTATTAGGCATGAAACATGGCTGTTTACTTAAACCTCTCTTTGACTTTTAAAATTTGTGCTTTGAGGAGCTGGAGACATGACTCAGTGGTTAAGGGGACATTCTACACTTGCAGAGGATCTGAGTTTGGTTTGTGATTGCTTGTAATTCCATCTGTAGGGCCTATGATCCTCTCTTCTGACCTCTGGGCATATGCACTAATGTGTTCACATACACATACAACACACACACACGTAAAAATAAAGTAAGTCTTTTAAAATTGTGCTTCTGTTTACAAAATCTCTAAGATGGTGATAATAATACTGTTGGAAGGTGGTAGCTGGGATTCGTGCTATCGATGCATAGAAAGTACTAAGAGTGGTACATCTGCAAGACACACCACTAGATAAAGACTTCTGCCAGCACCTTTGACCGTTTCTTCCTCCTCCTTAACCTCTCCTCTGCTCAGCCTCACCTACTTCTCTCTCTTCGTCTGGCAAATACTTCATTCCATTTGGTTTTTTTTTTTTTTTTTTACTTTATTTATTTATTTATTTGCCTTGGTGTTTGCCTGGAACTGGAACTACAGACAGTTGTTAGCTGCCATGTGGGTGCTGGGAATCGAACCCGGGTCCTCTGGAAGAGCAGACGTGCTCTTAACCACTGAGCCATCTCTCCAGCCCCTCCATTTGGAATATCATCCCAGTTGTGTCTCACTCTGTGAATGTTTCCGAGGGCATTGAAATGGATGACTTGGGGGCTGGAGAGATGGCTCAGCGGTTAGGAGCACTGCCTATTCTTCTGGAGGACCTGAGTTTGATTCCCAGCATCCACATGGCAGCTAACAGATCTTGTAATTCCAAGATCTGACACCCTTCACAGTTATACATGCAGGCAAAACACCAATTCATAAAAAATAAAAAGAGATTGATGACTTTATTTCTCTTTTCTGATTGTTTTTTATGGCAATAACTGTGAGTGGATTTACTAATTTTTTAATACTGAGAGGTAATCTCATTCATTTGCTTTCCAAATATGGAAAATGAGTTCCTAAAAGGGAAAGTGACTCATCCAGGATCACACAAAGACAATGGCTAAACCAGTAATAGAATCAAGACTTACTAGTTATCAGGCTTACTCTACTCAACACACAGTCCAAGGCCATTGCTCTTGGGTACTGGTATGATCCAGGTGCCTTTCAAACTCTATTTACCCACAGAAAGACATGACTGTAGCAGACTTTCTTGTACTGCCAGCCCCTAAATTATGACACAGAGACTTATTATTAATTCTAACTGCTTGGCCTTAGCTTGGGTTTGTTTTTAGCTAGCCTCTTTTCTTTTCACTTAAATTAACCCATTTCTATTAATCTATGTGCTACCCTGAGGTTTGTTTACCTCATCTATGTATTGTCCATCCTGCTTTCCTGTTTCCTCTGTGTCTGGCAGGCTGGCTCCCCCTTTCTCTCTGCACACCAGCCCCACCTATTACTCCTCTGCCTAGCTATTGGTCATTTAACTTTTTAGTAGACCAATCAGATGCCTTAGGCAGGAAAAGTTAACTGGCCACACAACTTTACTTATTTAAACAAATACAGCATAAACAAATGTAACACATCTTTACACAGTTAAATATTCTATTCCACAACATGCAACTCTTTTCTATTACAAGTGCCCACCAAGTATTCACCAAAAAACTTCTTTCCTTTCCAATAAAATTATAAGCTCTACATGGGAATGGGCCATCGCTTGACGGTTCTATAATAGTTTTGTGTTCAGCACTAAGCCTCAAACTCTTGAGGGCAGGAGTTATTGCTTATGACTCCCAGCCTTATTAGAAGGCAATGCAACATGAATAGCAACCCCACAGGAAGACAGGAAAAAATGAATATCTATAAAGAACAATATATATGACAATATATATGCTGGGTAGTGGTGGCACATGCCTTTAATTCCCCTTCCTTCCACACTCATGGAGGCAGAGGCAGGTGGATCTCTGAGTTTGAGGCCAGCCTGGTCTACAGAGTGAATTCCAGGACAGCCAGGGCTACACAGAGAAACTCTGTCTTGAAAAAAAAAAAACGAACAAAAAGAAAGAAAGAAGAAAGAAAATATTGGATAATTGTCAATCTCAAGATCTTTAGTGACATCTTCAAGTACTCTTTCCAAATAAGGTAACACAGGTTCAAGGTCAAAGACATAGACATTACAGGGCTACTTTTTAATTTTTTTTTATTTTAAAAAATATTTATTTATTAATAAAATTCCTTTTATATACCCTCCACTATTTGCTCTCCCTCCCCTTCTCCTGCTGCCTCCCCTCCTGTACCTCTCCCCCAACCCCACCTCCCATCTACTCCTACTGAGGTGAGTCAGGACCCATCCCTTCCTCCCTGTATCAAGGCTGAGCAAGGCATCCCACCATAGGCAGTGAGCTATAAAAGGCTAGTTCATGTACCTGGGATAATTCCTGGTCCTATAGCCAGGGGCCTGTTAACAGCTTGATCAATGCAACTGCCTCCCTCATTCAGAGGGCCTAGTTTGGACGCAGCAGGCTCTTGAGCTGTCAGTCCAGAGTCAGTGAGCTCCTATTGGCTCAGGCCAGCTGTCCCTGTGGTTTTTTTTCCATCACGCTCTTGATCCCTCCCCAGCCCTCCTTGCTCCACCCTCTCTTCAACTGAACACCAGGAGTTTGGCCAAGGGCTGGGTTGAGGGTGTCTGCATCTGCTTCTATCAGTTACTGGATATAGGTTCTATGATGACAATTAGTGTAGTCACCAATCTGACTTTGGGGCAGGCTAATTCAGGCACCCTCTCCAGCATTGCTAGGAGTCTTATGGGACTACCTGAAAGAGGGCTACTTTTTAGCTTAGTATAGGCACAAAGTATCTTTCAGGCATAGGCCTTTCTATTATGAAAATCAGCTTCTACGTACCTTTCCCATGGTGCCTTTCCCATGTGACAAGCCCTATAGCTTAGCTTTTTGTCTTTTATCAGAACTCTAGTGTAGATGAAATATTTTTCAGGGAAGGTAGGACAAGGCTGCCTGGATTTGGAAATATGTGTCTCTATGAACAAAACAAAAATGGCTAAAGCTCTTATTTTTCTTTTGATAAAACAAAGCTTTTCAACACTCACAGAATGCATGAAACCAAGATTTACATTTTTATGATTCTTTTGTGACTTATTTCACAGTTCTTTGATGAGACAAAAAAAAATTTTTTTAATCCCCTGAAAAAATTAGGATTCACCTATCCTGGCTTTATCCTTCACTCTGTTTATGATATTATGATCTAGCTTGGAAGGTTGTAGTCCAGTGAAATGACAAACTACAATATTTACACGTAAAGACACAGAGTAAATCACCTAACTGCCTGCCCTAAACTTCAATTTCTAGATTTTGAATGTAGAAATTGACAAGGCAAGAAAAACATCTACAGATTAAATAGGATAGTGGAGGCGAAAAGTTCCAGGACAATGACATGTATATATTGTTTTTGTTGTTGTTCTTTGTTTTTTTTGAGACGAGGTTTCTCTGTGTAGCTCTGGCAAGCCTATATGACATTCTCTTAATTAGTAAGTGATGAGAGAGGGCCCAGCCCATTGTGGATGGTGCCATCCCTGGGGTGGTTGTCCTGGGTTCTATAAGAAAGGAGGTAGAGCAAGCCATGAGGAGCAGCATCCTCCATGGCCTCTGCATCAGCTCTAGCTTGAGTTCCCTCAGTGAATCAGGAGATGTAAGCCAAATAGGCCTTTCCTCTCCAAGTTGCTTTTAATAATGATGTTTTTTCATAGTAGTAGAAACCCTAAGATAAGCAGTCTCTCCCTTTAAGCATTTGGAAGGAGGTAATTTTTTTCAAAAAATTAGTTCAGTCTTAGTGAAACTGACTTCAGGCTTCTGGTGTTAGTTTGGGTTTCTACTTCTGTGAAGAGATGTATGACCACAGCAACTCTTATAAAGGAACACATTTAATTGGGGCTGGCTTAGATTTCAGAGTTTAGTCCATTGTCATCATGGCAGGAACTATGGTGGTGCCCAGGCAGATGTGGTGCTGGAGAGGTTGCTCAGAGTTCTACATCTGGATCTGCAGACAGTGGGAAGAGTCAGTCAGTGAGCCTTTAGGCCTGGCTTGAGCCTCTGAGACCTCAAAGCCCTCCCCCTCATGACTCACTTCCTCCAACAAGGCCATACCCATTTAGCAAGCTTTCTTGTTGGACTATTTTTGGGCCACCAACCTGCATATAATACCCAGAGACTTATTATTAATTATGAAAAACAAAAAAACAAACAAAAAAGTCTAGAATATCAGAGGACAGAGCCATCTCTCCTGTCTTTTTTTTTTTTTTCCCCTCCCAAGTCAAGGTTTTCTGTATAACAGTCCTGGCTGCCCTGGATCTTGCTTTGTAGACCAGGCTGGCCTTGAACTCACAGAAGTCCTCCTGCCTCTGCTTCTGTCTCCCAAGTGCTGGGACTAATGGTAGTAGCCACCACTGCCAGGCTGTTAGGCTTTGAACTCACAGAGATCCAGAGAATCTCCGCCTCTGAGTGATAGGATTAAATGTGTGGGTCACCACTCCCTGACCTTTATAGCTTGACTGTGGGTGATTCTGTCCTCTGATATTTTATCAAATATACAATATATCATCACACACATGGAAGTTCACGCTGTCTATAATTCCAGTCCCAGAGGATGCTATACCCATTTCTGGCCTTAGAGGGGACCAGGCATGCATGTGATAATAGATGTGTATGTGGACAAAACCTTCATATAGTAAGTAAATAAAATTGCAAAATTATGCTGAACGCCAAACTTGCCCATCATTCCTCACCTACGCTCATATGAGTGGCACTAATTAAACTTAGTATGTCACAAACAACAACTATAAAAGGTATGGAAGCAGGGACTTGCTGGGGAGAAGAGATTCAGCCAGGGTGGAGGAGGAGGATGGAGGGAATAGAGGGGGAGTGACCAGAACACATTACATATGTATATGAAATTGTCAAAAAACAAAAATCTTGAAAAGAATGCTGGCCAAAGGAGGCCACGGCTGCCTGCACTGAACTCAATAAACTAAGCAGCCATTTCCCTCTTACTTTTTCAGTGAGAAAGAGGTGGGCAACCTTAGAGTTAAAGAAAAGTCTAAGTTAAAAGGTTTTCAAAGATTAGTTTAATCAAATCCTTGCTTTTATAAATGTAAATGCTGGGCCCAGAGGAGGGGAGAGGCTCCATTAGGGTTTCATAGATAGGTTGTATGTGAATAGTAGAGTTGTAACGAAGCCCAGATCTAACTTCAAATACAGGGCTATCTCTACTGCTCACCACACTGACCGAGATGGATGTTGCTGTGGCTAACGTGCTGATAAAGTCTAAGACCTAGCAAGAAAAAAGTGGAAAAACCTGGCCCAGATGTTCTCTAAGCAATGGTGCCAAGGTCTTTATTTTCACTGGGGAGACACTGAAAAGCTGCAGCTTTGAGATGGTCCAGGGTACTGGGTTGATTTAGATACTGAAGGGACCATGATGTCACAGCATTCTAAAGTGAAAGAATGTCATCAATTTATGGATTTCTAGAACAAAAAAGGACTGCAAACCTTAAGAGTGATGAATTGGGGAAAATAATTCTAGAGTTTACTTACACAATCAGATAAGTGGTTTGGAAAACCTTGTGTCTAATGATGGTCAAAGCTGACATTTTTCATCCATCTAAATAAATATATTTTCATCCATCCATTTATATAGACGTCTCAAATCTTGAGTTCCTGCTGGCCCCTTCTTAAAAAGGTATTTGGAAAAAACCAAAACTAAACTAGACAGCACTTGTAAAGTGCTCTTTGACGTTTTACTACGCAGTAAAGGCTCAACAAACGGAAAATGGAATTGTGAAAAAATCAGCAACAGCAGCCACTGTCCTTAAGACACGTTGAACTCCTTTCTGCAGAGTAGATATCCCGAGATGCTCTTTTGCCAGGAGTATAGTGTCCATTGCATCCTGGGTCTTGTAGTCAGGAAATGAGCGGCTTATCGCCCTACGCGCAGGCGTTGTGGTGCGTATCCCCGGAAGAACCAGCAGCGGCTCGGAGAATGAGCGGGTGGCGGTGGCTGCAGCTGCTGCGGCGGCACTGACAGGACACGAGCTCTATGCCTTTCCGGCTTCTCATCCCGCTCGGCCTCGTGTGCGTGCTCCTGCCCCTGCACCATGGTGCGCCAGGCCCCGACGGCACCGCGCCCGACCCCGCCCACTACAGGTGAAGGGGGCCAGCCTTCTGCTCCCCACGGCTGGGGATTGGCAAGCGCCCACCGGGCCCCTTCCCTTCCCTCTGCCCCAGGACCCCTGCCCTGACGTTCTCGGGTCCCGCTGCTGGGCCCTCGGCAGAAATCACATGGTGGTTCCCACTCTCCGTCCTGTGTCTGGTCCTTTCTCCCGCCTGGTTTGGGTTCTGGCCCCCGATCTTATTTCTCATCCCTCGCACCAGGGAGCGAGTCAAGGCCATGTTCTACCACGCCTACGACAGTTACCTGGAAAATGCTTTTCCCTACGATGAGCTGAGACCTCTCACCTGTGACGGGCACGACACCTGGGGCAGGTAGAGCGAGCTTGAGGGCCAAGGGGGTTGGCTGGGGTCCTAGGAGGGCTGGAGGCTACACGGTCTCACTGATTCTGAAAAGTTCCTGGCCTGGGCTGATTCAACCCCTTCTCCCCAATCCAAAGCAGCACTATCAGAGTCTACTGTTTTCACGGTATAAAAAAAGTCTTGGATTAATTTGGCAGGCTAGACTTCTGGGCTCTCACCTTTAGCAGGAACAGGCACCACATACGAAGACTTCAGGACATTTCTGGAGTCCCAGAATATTTTGACAGAACTTCCAAGAGTCAGAAAACTCAACTCCTTCATTTTGTAAATGCGCACCCAGGTCCAGGAGGGGATATACTCTCCTCAAGTGGAAGGTCCTTTTTTGTTGGTGTTTCTGTCTGACTGAAAACATTTCCCCTCTATCTTCACACCACAGTTTCCTGTCACTGCTATCTCATCCACCGCCCCAGATTCAGCTCCTCTCACTACCGTTCATACACGTCACCCGATTGATTTTCTTCTAGTAATTCTTGTATTATCATTTTTTTACTTTCACTAGAATAGAAACCCAGCTGAGGGAAGAATCCTCTCATTAACAGAAACTGACAGGGATTGAACACTGCCATGAATTTTTCAGTGTCAATCCATTTAATTAACACTCTTGGGAATTAGGGCTATAATCCTGAATTGGGGTGTGTGTGTGTGTGTGTGTGTGTGTGTGTGTGTGTGTGTGTGTGTGTGTGTACACGCAGTGCATTTTCACATAGAGTCCCACATTGCCCAGGCTGGCCTCAAACTCACTACATAGCTGAGGATGATCTCCAACTCCTGGTGCTGTGTTCTCACCTCCCAAATGCTGCGACTGCAGGTGTGAGCCATCACTCCTGGCTTACTATCCTCGTTTCACAAATATTTTTAAACAGTAGCACGCTCTCAGATGTCAAAGGCTAGACAGTAAGCTAAGAACTTGTGACATTTTTTGTTGGTGTTGGAACAAAAAGTAAATACAGACAAATGGCTAAGTGAAGCAGGCGGAGTCATGCTTGGTGACTGTCTCATTCCTTAGAACTCCAGCACTACAGCCTGCCCTGTATATCATTCTAGTGTATTCGCAGTTTATACTGTTATACAAGTGTGCATATATATTATTTATTTATTAAGACAGAATCTTGCTATATAGCCCAGCCTGGTTTTAAACTCTCAGTCTTGTATCAGCCTTCCCAGTGCTGGGATTACAGCCATATACCACACCTGGCTCTTATGTATCTTTGTTAAAAAAAAAAAAAAAACCTTAGTAAAGTTTAACTTTGTAAAAATGGAACTTATTATCTCTATATAATAAAATACCCTATTTTAAATGTCTGGTAACCACTATCACAACTAGCATATAGAATACTTTTTAAAAATTTTATTTGTATTGGTGATTTGTCTGCATGTTTGTGTATGTGAGGGTGCCAGGTCCTGTAAGTGGAGTTACAGTTGTGAGCTGCCATGTAGATGTTGGAAATTGAACCTAGGTCCTCTGATAGAGCAGCCAGTACTCTTAACCACTGAGCTTTCTCTCCAACCCAAGAGTACTTCTTTCCCCCCCAAAAAAATTTCCAAGTGCACCTTATATATTATCACTCTACTATTACTGGCCCTCACAGCAGTACATCGCAGCATGGCCTTTTACATTTTATTTATGGTGTGCGTATTTATTTTACATGAATTTAAGTACAGTATATGTGTGCAGGCACCTATGGAGGTTTCTGGCTAGAGTCCCTGAAATTGCAATTGCTAGCAATTATGAGCCCCCATGTTGCTGTGGCAATCAAACTCAGTTCCTCTGAGCCATCTGTCTAGCCCCTAGCATGTCCCCCCTCACTTTTTGAAGTGCACATGAAAACATGCCATGTATTCTACTTCATACATGGTGTTTTCATTTAATAGCATGATTTCTCATTAGTACTTAGAAGTCCAATAACCATGTCTTAATAATGTCATAGGCTTGTATTTGTTTGCATCATGGTTTGTTCACTCTTCAACTTGTGAGCAGCTGGTAATTTCTAGCTTTTTGATGTTATAAGCAACACAGTCTTGAGTTTTCTCCAACTATTAATATGTTATAGTCTTGTGCTGCCCTCCATGGTAAGGAAGAATGCCAGGAAACGTAGGTGAATGTTAATTACAGTTGAGTTACGTCAGGGAGTCAAAGGGCTCAGATTTTTCCTCTGGTTCCTCTGTTGTAACTGTACATGGGATAGATAGCGACATCACTGTGCCTCAGTTTAGTTCTGAGTGAATCTGATCTGGGCAGTAATGATTCTGTCGTCTGATGTTCTTATGAAAGCACTTGGGACTTTGTCTTTTTACAGTTTTTCTCTGACGCTAATTGATGCCCTGGACACCTTGCTGGTAAGTATTCTCTTTCTTTTCCTCTCTGTCATTGCCTAACCAACATCCTTCCTGTTTTGGTAGCTTGTCTGTGGGTAAAAAGTAAATTCCTCCCCTAGGTCTTTATCTCATGATTCTGAGCCACCAGGTTCTGGTTACCCAGCTGCATAGGAGAGAATGCCACGTTCCAAGAGAAACCAGCTTATGCAGGTTCAGTTACTGAGCAAATATTTATAGAGGGTCTGTGATAGACTGGCATAGCTCAGCAAGGGATGGAGACTTTGACATCATCCTTTCCAAAGCTGATACTCCCGTAAGCTGTGTGCACTGGCACTAAGATACCAGCACCAGTTACTGTGCCATATGGATGGCTTGTGCTGAGGCCTTTACAGGCTGTATTAGTCAGTTTTTATCATTGCTCTGTGACCACACAGAAGAACAGTTTAACAGGAGGAGGGATTTATTTAGGCTCACAGTTTCAGTACTTGGTTGCCTAGCCCCATATGCTTGGGCAATAATGTGGCAGAGATGCTTCTAGAAACAGATTTCAGAAGAAAGGAGGGGTCAGGGAAAAGCCGCCCCCCCCAGCACGCCCTCACCCAGTTACATACTTCTTCCTGTGAGGCCCACTTGGTAAGGTTTCCATAACCTCTCAAATAGTGCTACCGCTGGCAACCTAAACTTCCACACAGTCTGTCGTGATTACTTCTTACTCAAATTACAACACATGCTTTATCCTATTTAATCATTTCAGTAATCTTATGGTTTTATTATTTCCTAATTTTATTCCTTCCTATAGCTGAGAAATATGATGCTTAGAATGGTAAAAGCAGAACTCAGACTTAAATTTATGTGACTTTACTCCTCCATTGTTTTCTGTTCTGCAAACCCCCATCCAGGGTTTTGTTTTTAGGCAGGCAGACCTCAAACTTAACAATCCTCTTGCCTAAGCCTCTCAAATGCTGAGATGATAAAGATTTACCACCATGCCTGGCCAGTCCTCATTTTTATACATTTATAATATTCATATGACTGTGAATACTACATAGACATGGTTTGGCTTATAATTTTGTCTCTGATAATTTATATGCTCCTGTCTAGTCATCAAATAGTTATTGGGGATAACTACGCACTAGGCTTGGTGTTAAACTTGGGAGTCCAAATAGTGAGTTTAAGCAGAAATGACCTGTTTTCCCAGAGTTTGAGATGTTAGCATCAGAAACACACACAGAATCAAAGAATAGCCATAAAAGATGATAATCACACGTTCAGGTCAGAGCTTTGTAATGGAAAGGCCTTAACAAAAATGTTCTGTCCAGTGTGGTGGTGCACACCTTTAGTCCCTGCACTGGGAAGGAAGAAGCTGAGGCAGGCCAATCTCTGAGTTCAAGGCTAGTCTTGTCTATGGTGTGAGTTCCAAAACAACCAGAGCTACATAAAAGTTATCCTGTCTTGAAAATAAAAACAGAACAAAACAAAACACCCAGAGATAAAAAAAAATTATGTGACCTAGACTGAGGATACTGGGAGAAGTTCTCTGAGGTGTGATGTGACACTGGGGTTGGAGGAGAGCCTGGTGCTGCCTGGGAAAGGGATGGAAGGATGTTCAGGCCAGCTAGTGCAATAGAGATTGTAGCAAGTGCATTGGACAGATGGGAGGTCGCTGGGGGGGGGGAATGTGGGGTCTGGAGGCTGCAGGCTCTTCTTCAGTATGTTGCAATCTTTCATTTGAGAGTACAGAAGAGCCACTGGTATTTCTTTTGTGTTTTTCTTATTTATTGTTTATACAGTGTTCTGCCTGCACACAAAAAGAGGGTACCAGATCTCATTCTAGATGGTTATGAGCCACTATGTGCTTGCTGAGAATTGAACTCAGGACCTCTGAAAGAGCAGCCTCTGAGCCACATGCCCCCCCCTCTTTTTTTTTTTTTTAACTAATGACGTTTCTTAAGTGTAAGACAGGAAGTGATGAAATTTTTGCTTTGAGATCACTGACTGCCATGTGAAGAAAGATTTGTGTCCTCATTCACCAAACATTTATCAAGTAATTGCTTCCTGAGGAAATACAAGGATGAATGAGGTCTCTGCCATTGCAAAGGTTTTTCTGTTTTGTTTTGTTTTATTATAGAAATTTAATATAGAAAGAAATTGAGACCCTAACAGTAGAGTTGGTGGAATTCTTAGGGGTCCTTAAGGGTAGAGGAAAGAATCAGAGGCATCGCAGAGCAGGTGACATTCACCAGTGATTAGTTGTATTTATAAATGGAAGGCCAGGCGTATGGGACTTCTGATGGAGGGGAGGAATGGACACAGCTTTACTACAGATGAAGGTGAGCTAGGGGAAGGTGGACAGTGAGGCAGGACAGAGGTAGGCTGGCTCCGAGTCCTAGGGAAGATAAACTTACTGAATCAGAACTAAGAAGTCTAGATCCAGATAGACAGATGACATGAGCAGGAGTCTCCTTCCACCTTTATTCTGTCTTCTTGACCATTGTGTTCTCAGAGACTTCAGAAGTGCTAGATCAGTCTCTTGCCTTTCCAGTTTCAGAGACAATATGTTCCAGAGTCATCCTTTCCCACTAATCCAACGAGTAAGTCTTCACTGATAGACTTGGGTCACATATGTATTTCCCAACAGTCTCGTTTGGGGGAAGGGATACAGTACCGTGGCTGGTCCCAGTGAAGTACCCACTCCACAGCTGGGGACATTGGCTCACTTTATCCTGAGTTGGAAGAGTAGCTGTGGGAGGAAGAGTATTCAAGGAAAATTAGGGGTGATATTGGCAGAAAAAAAATATTACATATTAAGGTAGGCATGGTGGCACAATCCCAGGAACATCAGAAGTCCAAGGACGTTCTTGCCTTATACAGTGAGTTTGAGGCCAGCCTGGGCTGTATGAGAACATAACAAACAAACAAGTTTGTTCTCTTTCTCTCGCTCTCTCCTTTCTACCCTCTCTTCCCTATACCTTCTCTATATATATGTATATCCATATATAATGCATGTATATGTACACGCATATATAGACATACACATATAATTTGGCTGGTGATTTAAACAGATTTATTTTCCTAAGTAAAAGAAAGGAGGGAATTTGGCTTAGTTGATAGAACACTTGCCCTATGCATGAGGGCAAGGATTCAATCCCCACTAACCTCAAGTGGATAAGAGCCATGAGCCTGACTGAAAAGGTGACCCATCCTTTAAGCATACAACTTTGGGGCTGGAAAGATGGCTCAATAGTTAAGAGCACCATTCTCTTACAGAGGACCTAGGTTTGGGTTCCAGCACCTACCTGGGAGCTCACAGCCATTTGTAACTCCACTGCTAAGAGATCCAACTCCCTATTTCTGACGTTCAAGGGCAGTGAATGTGTCACACTTGTGTGGAGACAAAACACTCAAACCCACAAAATAAAATAAATTTTTCAAAAAAAGAAAAGGAAAAGGAAGCCAGAAGACTTTTTTTTTTTTTTTTTTTTTTTTTCCTAATAATGAGCCAGCTGCTCAACTCTGGCTTAGGCTCTAGCTTTTCTTCCCCGACCATTAAGATTTTAGTCTCATGCTTTGTACCTCATGGTGAAACAGCTGCCACCAGTCCAGAAATCCTGTCTGCTTTCTAGACAGAAATGGACCAAGACATTGCTTAGACCTGGTTTCTGCAGACTTGCTGGCTCAGTGTAACTAAACTCAGGACAGGAAGGTTCTGACTAAAAAGTGAGGGCCACACCAGCATCTGAACTGCTTCCATTCCGAGAGGAGCTGGGTGGTCAGGGTTCTCTTTCATTCCAGATTTTGGGTAATACCTCTGAATTCCAAAGAGTGGTGGAGGTTCTCCAGGACAACGTGGACTTTGATATTGACGTGAATGCCTCTGTGTTCGAGACCAACATCCGAGGTGAGGCCCACCTTCTAGAGCCTGTAAGAGAAGAGGCTGGAGTTGTCTCTGACAACTAAAATGGTAAACGAGATCTTCAGGAGTTACCTTTCCAGGATATTGGTCCAGACTAGTAACAGATAGTGCTGCCCCTTCCAGAGTAAATGACATTTATTTGGTGTTGGAACAAGAAAAGTATAACTCTGCTTTCTTGGAAATTATTGTTATCTGGTAGAAATTTGTGGATGGTGGAAATTTTTGTTTTATTGTTCTGATTTGGTTTATTTTATTTTTAGCTTTTTGAGGCCTAACCTCACTATGTAGCTCTGGCTGGCCAGAAACTGGCTGACCTTAGACTCAAATATCCTGCCGGCCTCTGCCTTCCTAGTGCTGAGTTTAAAGGCATGCACCACCACACCCTGTCAGCTTGAGTGTTTTGGGGGTTTTTTGTTTTGTTTTACTTTTTTGCCAAGGCTGGATTACAACTCACTACGTAGTACAAGCTGGCCTCAAAATCAAAGCCATCTCTGCAGTCACCACACCCAGCTCTTATTTTCCTCTTATTAACATTGAAGTTGTACATGGTATCTTCTAAAATAGTTTTCTTAGCAAATAGAACAAGTAACTTATCAAAATCTAAAGTAGTAAAAAATCTCTGCTCTCTTCCTAAGTGATAGACAGAACTCAGACCATCTTGACACATGTGCTATATAGTTACATATTTTAGTTCCTTATAGTTGACGTCTAGGCTTACTCATGTATTTAGCACATGGGGGCGGTGCTCGTGCAAGCGTTCACGCATATGCATAGCCGGAAGTCAGATTCTGGTATTACTCATCCGGCGCTGTTCACCTCTGTGTCTGAGACAGTCTCACTGGATCTGAGGCTTGCTGACTAGACAAGGCTGATGGCAGTGACCCCAGCGACCTCCTGTCTGCTGCCTCAGCACTGGGATTACACGTGTATACATCACACTCTTTTTTTTTTTTTTTTACATGGGTGCTAAGGATGGAATTCAGGTCCTCATACAGGGCAAGCACTTTACAAACAGAGCCATCACCCAGCCCTGTTACACCTCTCTGGCTGTCTTTGCTTTAGTGTATCAGGCTTTATTATGTGTGATTTGTCTTTTCTCAAAAGAACTTTAGAATTTCCCTTTGTGTGAATATGTTCTTGGCAAAATTTCTCAGGTTTTGTTTACATGAAAAATGTCTTTGTTTTACTTCCTTTGGTCTTTGGGAGAGATTTTTTCTGCATGTATGGGCACTGTTAATGTTTATTTTCTCTTACTTAGTCTATTAAAGAAAAATTTTTCATTGCTTTCTACTTCAATTTCGTTAATAAATAATCCATTAATTTCTCAGTCATTTCTTTGTAGATAAATCTGTTTTGCTTTGTTTTGTTTTGTTTTAAAATTTTCATTATACCTGCCTTTTTTTAAAATGCTTTTTATTCTGGAAAGTTAAGTGCTCATGACCGAGAAAAATAGTACAGTGATGAATGCAGCCGTCACCCATTGCTACTCAGACCATAGCTGCTTTTAAAATACTTTATTTTGGGGGACTGGAGAAGTGGCTCAGCAGTTAAGAGCACTGGCTGTTCTTCCAGAGGTCCTGAGTTCAATTCCCAGCACCCACATGGTGGCTCACAACCATCTGTAATGACATCTGGTGCCCCCTTCTGGCTTGCAAGCAGAACACTGTATACATAATAAATCTTTTAAAATTTTTTTTTTATTTTGGGAACATGGTAGGAAAAAGGATCTTTTCTCTTTTTGATTTTTTGCAATGTATTAAAAAATTAATGTGGGTTTCTTTTTATCTTGCTTGGAATTTTTGAGTCTATAAGAGGCTGTTTTTCTTTGGTTGAGAAAATTCAAATAGTGCCCCCTTTTCTCGTCTTTATTTATGTGTTTGGTTGTTTACTTGCTTTGGTTCCAGCCACAGTTCTCACCCTGTCCCCTAAGTTGCTCTCGTATCTAAGATCATCTTGATTCCTCATGTTGCACTTGGATAACTTTATCTGTCTTCAAGCTAAGTCTTTCGTCAGGTATATTTCATGTACTAGTAAATTATGCAGTTTTCACTTATAATTATTATATTTTTATCTTTAGAAGCTCTGTTTGATATTTTTGTAAATATACTTGGTCAATTTTTTTCACTGCTTTTTGCTCTGTTTTTCTATAGCCAATTTTTTGTTTCTTTAAGTATATTTCTCATGATTATTTTTCATTTTCTTTTAGGAAAATTCCAGCATCTGATGTGGTGGTGCTCTTTACTTCTGTTATTATTCATAAGCTTTGCTTCCACAATACTTTTTTGTGATTTGTATTGTTTACTATAGGCTCATTTCCTAGACTTTACCAGTTGGATTCTTTTTTTTTTTTTTTTGAGATTTATTTATTTATTATGTATACAGTATACAGATGAGGGTACCAGATGTCATTATAGATGGTTGTGAGCCACCATGTGGTTTCTGGGAATTGAACTCAGGACCTCTGGAG
This sequence comes from Sigmodon hispidus, assembly GCA_004025045.1. Lineage (NCBI taxonomy): Eukaryota > Metazoa > Chordata > Mammalia > Rodentia > Cricetidae > Sigmodon > Sigmodon hispidus. The sequence goes on from PVIH01008707.1 coordinate 26,016, forward strand.
AACAATCAGTGCTCTTAACCTTTGAGTCATCTCTCCAGCCTCCAGCTGGATTCTTAAAGGCCTGGATGGAATGTGGCTTTTTTTTTCCAGATATATTTTTGTTGATTTCTGCCATGTGACTCGAGGTACTACCTACAAAGCCCCTCTTTTTTTTTAAAAAAAAATTATTTTTATTTTATGTGAATTGGTGTTTTGCCTGCATGTATAACTGTGTAAGGGTGTCAGATCTTAGAATTACAGTTGTTAGCTGCCATGTAGGTGCAGGTCCTCCAGAAGAACAGTCAGTGCTCTTAACCGCTGAGCCATCTCTCCAGCCCTACAAAGCCCCTCTTTGTGCTGGGGGTGTAGCTTAGTGTGGAGCCCTTGCCAAGCATGACAAGGTCTTGGGTTTGATCTCTACTACTGCAAAACTCCGAGCCATTCAGACTCCCACATCACCCACTTTTATGCTAACATCTGAGGTTTTCTAGACCATTCAGTTCATGTGAATTCAGACTGTAAAAGTTTGAGTTTCTGATTGTAGTCACTGCCTCTTTGAGAATGTTGTTCCCCTACCGTTAAACCTGAGATCGAGATAGAAAGATCAGTTCTACTATTTTTGAGCCAAATTTGAAACAAGCTTTATTAAATACTACTGGGATGATGGACTCTAGTCAGGACCATCCAGGGTTCCCAGAAAGTGGTGACTTGAGTGATATTTTGCAGAGGCATATAAAGACAAACCTACAAGGCTACCATACTTCCCATCAGGTTCTATCAGGAGCAAACGTATATCCTGATGTACTTCCTGCCTGTGTACCTTCTACCAACTTGATCATGCACATCAGTGCACATGAGTCCAACTAACTTGATTAGGGGAGCAAAAACATGTGGCTTGCTATTTCCCATAAACCTTAGCCTCCAGCATTTCAGGAAGTAATGCTTTCCTTGGGCAAGGGGCTTCCAGGTTAAAGGCATTTTTGTTTCATGGATCTCATAGGCATAGAAATTAAAACTTAAAACATAACTTTGGCTCTCGTATAACCCCCTTACTTTTACTTGGTACCAACGTTTGAGGCCTGTAATTTTACTAATGTTCACTCATGGATGTAGGCAGGGTCCGTTATTAATTCGTTCTGATGTAGAATATATAATTCCTGGAGGACCCTCTTCATGCAGAAACCTTTATCAGAGGACTTGTTTGGTCCAGTTGTCTTTGTCTCAGTTCCTCTTAGCCAGGAGGAAGGGAAAGCCAAAGCTCAAGGCCACAGGTTATTTTTTGTCAGAGGGTACTTCCTGGTACCTGGTCAGCCTTATTTCCAGTCTCAGAATCTCCGCCTTTTTATATGTCTTGAGTATAGTGTGATAAATCAAAATAAGAAGTAAGATGGAGGGGATGGCAGCTGTCACTTATCATCTCTTGTGCAAACAGTGACAGAAAAGTGACAAACTGAAGTGAGCCAAGCTTTAGAATTAGACAGACTGTGCTTCTCCCTGTCACATAGGTGACTCAGGGCAAGTCACTTTGCTTCTCTGAACCTTAAAATTTATATTTGCACAGTGGGAAGCAGTACCAAGCTCTTGGTCTATACTGAGGAATTCATAGTGGCCATTGTTTTTGTGACCCACCAAGGGAGAGTTTGTTAATGCTGTCAAGTAGGTGGGATTAAAAAACAACTCTT
>PVIH01008707.1:27776-88678 GCA_004025045.1 Sigmodon hispidus
AAAAAAAAAAAAAAAAAAAAAAAAAAAAAAAAAAAAAAAAAAAAAAAAAAAAAAAAAAAAAAAAAAAAAAAAAAAAAAAAAAACAACTCTTTGTTTGTTTGTTTTAGAACAATGCTTCTCAACCTGTGGGTCACATTCCCTCCCGGACTGCATAGGACTGCATATTAGATATCATACATATCATATATTTATGTTATGATTCATAACAGTAGCAAAATTACAGTTATGAAGTAGAAGTCAAAATAATTTCATGTCTGGGGTCAGCACAACACGAACTGCCTAAAGGGTTGCAGAGTTAGGAAGGTTGAGAACCACTGTTTTAGAATATTTAATTTTTTTTAAAGTGTATTACATTAATTTATTTATTGTATGGGTGGGTGTGAGTGAATGCACAATGATCCAGCATGTGTGTGGGGAATTCGTTTTCTCCTTCCCATGCTTGGGTCTTGGGAACTCACATTGTCAGACTTGGAAGCAGGCACCTTATCTCACTGAGCTATGTCGGTGCCCATTTAGAATTTATTCTTTGATAATTTCATAGGTGTGTATGATGTCTCTTGGTCATAGTCAACTCAGATCCCTCTTCTCACTTGCTCCAGAACCCTCTTCCCCCCAGTACTTCCTCTTTAGCCTTCATATCTAGTAAGTGCTGCCTGCACGTGAGTGTGTGGTCATCCACTGGAGCATGGGCAGCCTGCCCGTGGTTCCTCAGCTGGGGATGGCGCCACCTGAGCACCTGTCCCGTTCATGCTGGACAGGTAACCATTGCTGCTGTGAGCTTGTGAGTGCAATGATTGTGTTATGGTCACAGCACTCCTCTCCATCCTCTTCTTTGGCATTCACTCCACCCTCTCTTCTAAGGTATTTCCTGAGCCTGGAGTGGGGAGTTTAATATGGATATTCTGTTGAGGGCTGAGCATTCAGTATCACTTTTTCTCTGCGCTTTGAGCAGTCGTGACTCTCTACATTGCCAATAGGAGCAATACTACGATACTGATCACTTTCAGGGAAGCTCCTTTTTGCAGCACTAATCTATGGGTATACAAGTCAATATTTAGAAGGCAAGTTGACATGTCTGTTCCTCAACTCAGCAGTAGTAGATTCCTCCCTAGGAGCCTTTGACCTCCCCCACGATGGGCTTTTGATCATGTTTATGTTACTAGATATAAATTACCTCCTTTGGAGCAAGCCTCAAATCTAATCAGGAAATGGTTGATTACTCCACAAGTCATGCCTCTATTGCATCCGTGATCTTGGTAGACAGGTCAGTATTGTAGCATTCAGGGTCCTCTGCTGGTTAAGTCCATTGTCTCTGGTTTGCATGGCATCTTTTGGCAGTATGGAAGCCAATAGAGGGCCTGGAGAGATAGCCCAGGGCTTAAGAGCACTGGCTGCTTTTTTAGATGACCCAGGTTCAATACCCAGCAACTACATGACAGCTCAAAAAACTGTCTGTACTTTCTGATCCAGGAATCCAACATTCTCACACAGACATACACGCAGGCAAGATACCAATGCACATAAAATGAAAATAAATTATCAAAAAGAAAGCCAATAGAATTATTTTTCAAGGCAGGATCTCACTATGTAGTCCAGGATGGCTTCAAACTCTGCCTATACTTCCTAGGCACTGGAATTAGAAGTGTGTGTCATATTGCCTGGATAGGGATGACTCTTACTAGCTCCTAATGAGGCACTCCAACAGTGGTACAGTCTAGATTGCACAAGAGAAAAGCTGCTAGGACCCTGACATTTGTGTTTTGTGCCATCTCTAGTGGTGGGCGGACTCCTTTCTGCTCATCTGCTGTCAAAGAAGGCTGGTGTGGAAGTGGAAGCTGGATGGCCTTGTTCTGGACCCCTCCTCAGGATGGCTGAGGAAGCAGCCCGAAAGCTCCTTCCCGGTAAGAGCTGGGCAGAGGGGCCGGAGAGATGGCTCAGCGGTTAAGAGCACTGACTGTTCTTCTGGAGGACCTGAGTTCGATTCCCAGCATCCATATGGCAGCCCACAACTGTCTGTAATTCCAAGATCTGATATTCTTATACAGTTATACATGCAGGCAAAATACCAATTCACATAAAATAAATATATATATTTAAAAAATATATTAAAAAAACAAAGAGCCAGGCGGAGGTGGGACAGAGGACTAAGATGGGGTGGGGGTGCTGGAAGAGGAAAATGACACAGAGCCCAAGGTTCTCTTTTTTCTCTCTTCCTTTGAGATGGAGTTTCACTATGTAGGTCTTGTTGGCTCATAACTTACTATATAGTCAAGGCTTTACCTTGAGCTTTGATGGTCTTGCCTCTGCCTCCCAAGTGCTGAGTGAACAGGGCCTACCATCACATCTGACTAATCCTGAGTCTCTTGCTAGAGGTAAGAAGGGCAGTGCTGAGATTTTTTCCCCAGATTTTTGTTTTTTAAAACCTTAAGTCTATATTTCTGCCCCTATGGAAATCATCCACTATAGAAATTAGGAGAGCTCTCACTATTGAAGTCAGGAGACTTCAATAAGCGTTTTAAGGGCTTGCTAGAGAGCTGGCCCAGGATGGCTAAGCTGACGTTACTACTGTTTGCAAATGTAGGCCAAAAGCGGGTCTCACAGCTTTACTGCCTTCTTGCCCTTTCCCAGGCCATATGCTGCTGAATAAGAGGGCCCCAGGGAATAGCTTGGGTCTGAGTATTAGGGCTGCGGGTTCTTGTCTTTCCTCTGCCACCCAGCATCTTGACCATGTCATTCTCCTGCTCTGTGGCTCGGTTTCTCTGTCAACCATAATTGGTAGCCGTTAGATGTGTCTTTCGGAAGGCTGAGCTGAAGTGAGACAGGAGAAGAGGCTTAGCAGACTTCGGGGATTGGTTTGGTGGTTCAGCCATGTTCAGCACTATGAGCCTAGCGCTATGTTTTTATCCAGGAGAGCCATCAACACTGGGCTAGGCAGCATCAGCTGGACACTGTGTTCCCTCGTGGGTGTGGTACAAGTCTAGGGTTGTTCACACCCAAACACATGATTGCCATTGCATGCATTCTGCTAGCTCCTTGGCCGTCTCACTTATTTATTCTCAGCCCTGGGGAGGACCAAGGCGAGAGGGTAAGCTGGGTTCAGGTCTCATAGCCCATGGCTCATAGCCACATGTCTCCTCACAGACATCATGTCCTGTGTGATTCATCCCTGGAGAAAACTGCCTTATTGCACCTTCTATTTTTTTTCTCACTTAAAAATGATTTGCCCTGAGTAATATATATAGTCTAAAGTTCATATTGAGTAATTATAAAGCCAGCACCGGTGTACATCCTCTGGAGGTCAAGAAAAGACCCTCACAGCCTTCCTTTAGTGCTTCCTGCCTGTCCCTCAATGCTCCTCTGAGTCCTTCTTGCTGTGACTGTCCTTGCCTGCTCCAGGCCAGAAAACAGGCTCCATTCCTCCGGCATACAGTGTCTGCACCTAGAGGTGCTTATAGGGTTTGACAAATCAGTTCACTATTTGGTGACGTGCAGACTGCTCTGCCATTGTTTGCCTTGGGGCTGGAGAGGAAGTCTCTATCTTGGGCTCATTGCCGAGTTCTTCCCTGGGCTCGGAAGGCATGGGGTAGGACAGGCAGAGCTCTGGGCTGGATTTGAAGGGGTGAGGTCAGGGCAGGCATTTCCAACTCCCTCTCTGTGTGACTCTCCTATGTGAGTCATTTGTTACAGGCATGATTTTTCCCTACCTGTAAATAGAGGGTTGTATTGTATCAGTGGTTTAGTTTGTATACTATTTTTAGACTTTACTTTAAAAATAATTTTGTCTCTGAACTTTTTATTGGAATCAGGGATCTAAAATTGACCCCTCTACCAATCTGCTTCATTTGTTGAGAGTCTATGAGTAACTCCCAGTGGGGCCTCACTACTGCCTAAAGCATAAGCCTTGCCTGAGCCTCCCTCAGTTACCCGCCTGGCTTTGGAAGTATGAAATAAAGTAAATAAAGAGTTGTGCTAGCTAACATGAGGTGTGGAGTGTGGCAGCCGGGAGCTCAGCTCTCTCCAGGTCACCTCATCACAGCAGGAACCCAAGGTTACATAGCACAGTGTTTGGCAGCGTTCAGGTTAGGCAGTTAAGGGTCCTGGGTTAAGGTTCCTGCAGTGAGAGGTACATCTATCTTTCTCTGGCTTAGACACAAACAATTACTGGAGGTGTGGTGGGGTGGTGATTGAGGCCTGAAACTTGGGGTCTATCATCAAGCAACTCATCTTATCCTTACCTGGAATCATAAGTCTCTGATGGTTTAGCATTTCAGACCCCAACGGGCATGCCATATGGAACTGTGAACCTGCTTCATGGTGTGAACCCAGGAGAGACCCCTGTTACCTGTACAGCAGGGATTGGGACCTTCATTGTGGAATTTGCCACCCTGAGCAGCCTCACCGGTGACCCTGTATTTGAGGATGTGGCCAGAGTAGCCCTGATGCGCCTCTGGGAGAGCCGGTCAGACATTGGGCTGGTAAGTAGCTGTTGCCTTTCTTGTGTAAGCTAAGGCTTCTGTGTTTCCCCCGTTACTTATGAGATCCAGAGGTCTAAAGAATGGGAGTTCAGCCAAAAGAATCTTACAGTGATTATAGTAGTGACCCAGGATACCAAAAGTAGCTGTTGCCTTTCTTGTGTAAGCTAAGGCTTCTGTGTTTCCCCCGTTACTTATGAGATACAGAGGTCTAAAGAATGGGAGTTCAGCCAAAAGAATCTTACAGTGATTATAGTTGTGACCCAGGATACCAAAAGTAGTAGATTGAACCATTTCCATTTTGCCACAGAGGTGTCTTAGTTAGGGTTTCTGTTGCAGTGATAAAGTGCCATGAGCAAAAGCAGCTGGGCAGAAAAGCATTTTTTACACCTTGTAGTCCATCATCTAGGGAAGTCAGGGTGGCAATTTAAGGCAGGAACCTGGAGAAAGGAACTGATACAGGGACCAGGGAGGATGTTGCTGACTGGCTTGGGCTTTCTTAGAGCACCCAGGACCACCAGCACTGGCGTTATGCTGCCCATGCCCACAGTGAGCCGTACCACCTTGCTCACAGGCCAGTTCAGTGGGAGCAATTTCTCAGTTGAGACTTTCTCTTCCAAAATGACTCTAGTTGTGTCAAATTGACATTAACCTGGCCAGCACAGGAGGGAAGAGTCAGATTGCTGATCCTTGGAGGGACCAGGGCTATGACACGCTTGCGTGAGCTTTCTTAGTTCTAGGCAGGAGTCACACACTTCACACCCTTGACTCACTGCTCACTGAGTCCCATTCATTTGGGTCTCTAGTGACTGTCCAGCATTTCAGAACTGTTTTCTAGAACACCAGTACTGAGAAATGAGGTAAGTGGCTGTTCTATGAAAAAGATGATTCTAGAGCAGTTAAATTAGGGAATTCTTGCATATAATATTAGGAATGTTTTTTGTATCTTTTTTAAGGAGTCAGAAAGAACTTGAACAGAATAAAAGTTATTAAATGTAATGGTAAAGGAATCTCTTTAGCTTTGCTTGACATTTCCCAGGCATATTTGACCCCAGAGCCTCATGTTCCCTTCAGATCCTATTAATAAATGGATATTTAACATATTCTAGACCAGATAATCCTCAAAGCTGATTTCAAATCCCAAAAGGAATAAGCTAGTGACACAATCTTTGATCCACAGTTCAATGCTAGATTCAAGTTCTGGCCCTGCTTCAAGGTTGCTCCACCTCTCTGGTTCTCAAAATATTCTGGCAGTGATGTTAGTGCATTAATAACTATGCTGGCCAGGCAGTGGTGGCGCATGCCCTTAATCCTAGCATTCGGGAGGCAGATGCAGGCAGATCTCTATGAATTAGAGGCCAGCGTGGTCTAATAGTGAGTTCCAGGACAGCCAAGGCTACACTGAGACACCCTGTCTTGAAAACCACAAAAGAAAGCAAACTCTGCAGTGCCTTGTGTTTGAAAGTGATTTTATGTCAACCCAGAGAGTGGAGCTTTTCTGAGGATTCAGAAAATCCCTTCAGATGCCATTCTGGAAGCCCATGGTGACATCTCTAGTCCAATGCAAGCAGGTTTTGCTCCAACCTTGAAACTGTAGTGGACTTGGTTGGTGCTCTGTCTGTATCCGTCTCTCTTGTCTCTTTTATCATTCCTGTACATCCTGGCCTGTTGACATTCGTGTGTGTGTGTGTGTGTGTGTGTGTGTGTGTGTGTGTGAGAGAGAGAGAGAGAGAGAGAGAGAGAGAGAGAGAATAGTAATATTAAATTTAAAATATGATAAAAATTGGTTAGCTATAGTGAGATGTGGACTGTGGCTGGGAACTCAGTGTGTGTGTGTGTGTATGTCTATGTGTGTTTGTATGAGCTGTTTTGCTTTTGACTTTTTGATACTGAGGAATGAACCCAGGGCCTTATGAAGCAGATACTCTCCTGCTGAGCTTCACGCCCAGTTGTGTTGGATTCTTAGACAATGGAGTCACAACCCTGTGCCTTGCGTCTGAGACAGATCCCAGAAGCAAGTTTTCATCTCTCATCTACACTCACTCTAAGCAAGGAGCGAATACTTGAGATCATTGTCTTTTCTTTCCATGTGCTAAGTCAGTCCTTTCAAATGTACACGTGCTGTGTCTCCACAGAAGAGATGTGTAGAAAGGATGGCTGTGGCCCAGTCTCATGGCCTTCTCCATAGCCTGAGTGTCCTAAGGACACTGAAGTGCCTGCCTGAAATCTCACTGGCAGTCAGAGAACTAGGTAGATCATTCCTTGGCCTTGGTCTCTCTTTTAGGTCGGCAACCACATCGATGTGCTCACTGGCAAATGGGTGGCCCAGGACGCAGGCATTGGGGCTGGTGTGGATTCCTACTTTGAATACCTGGTGAAAGGGGCCATCCTCCTTCAGGATAAGCAGCTCATGGCTATGTTTCTAGGTAAGGGGGTGGGCGTTCTCTTTGGCGCGCCTCTCAACTGTGCTTTACTGTGTATGTCAAGAGCCTATAGAATCCATCCATTCTGCATTCAGAGCCACTGGAGGCTCTGGGTGTACCACTTCAGATTCTCTTTTTTTCTTTTTATGGTTTTGCTCTTTTTTTTTTTTTTTTTTTTTTTTACTATTTATTTCTGGTTTTGAATGAGGGTCTCATGTAACCTAGGCTTGTCTGAAATTCTCTGTAGCCAAGGATGACCTTAAACTCTTTATCTTCCCACCTTTACGTTTGTTGTGGGACATTGTTCTCAGGAGACATGAACAAACATCTATTCATCTCACATGTGGAACCAAATGACAGACTAAAGTGTGGATACCACCAACATCACCAATGCAGTGAACGAGAGTTTTACTGGGGTTATTTATAGGAATAAGTGAGAAATCCTTACAGGAACAGAAATGACTGGAAGATGCTACATCACCAAATAAGTCAGCATGGGTGACAGGGAAACCTGGTGCACACCACAGAACTTGCAAGCAGCTCAACAGGTTGGAGCATCTCTCTGGGCCTCTCCAGGTTGCTTGCCTGGTCTCTGCTGCTTTTAGGCAGCCTCTACTTCAAGGTGGCTTAGCACTAGTCTCAGCCTCTGTCAGGCAACTTAGTCTGCCAGAGAAAATCTCTAAGCAGCCTTTGCAGTTTATATGGTTTGGTGAGGGAAGGGTCCAGTGTATCTGGTTGCTTTCAGGGGCTTCCTGAAGCCTCAGGGCTGTTTACTTCCTGAACTTTCAGAGTTTCTCCATTGTTTTACCTCCCCTTAGAACATCCAGTTACCTCACCTATTTTCTAACATTTTGTCTTAATAAGCATCCCTCCAATATGGAAGGTTTTAATCTTGGAGGAAACTGCTATACAACATCCCCTAGGAGCTGCCGTAAGCACTGCTTTCTCTAACTGTGGTTTGGATTCCTTACCCTTTCACTTCACATGATGTTTGCTTCTCTTGGCTTCCTGTGTCTACCTTCCATACTTTTTGCAGAACCTAGTTTTCGTGACTTGCCTAGGAAGTAGTGTGTTCTTCCTCAGTAGAGAGCACTCAGCATGTGCCCCATGCCTTACTCACTTTATGGTTTCTCCCAATCCTTTATATGAAGTAGGTTGCATTTATCTGGTTAGTAAAAATTGACCTTTCAGGCCACTGGACACCAGTAATAATTACCATGCAGGCTTGTCAAGCTCACAGTAATAGTTATTACAGCCACTGTTGATTTATTCAGCACATATTTATAGGATAACATTGACATACCAGTGTGGTGATATGTTACATATTTAAAACCGGAATATCAAGAGATCAACTCACAGTCAAAACTAGGCAGAGATAGCTCTGGGCATATCAGGGATAACAGAGCAGTGATAACTCACATAGCTCCCGGAGTTCTGGATCTCTGTGAGTACAAGGCCAAACTGCTGGGCTTCAATAGCACACACCTTTAATCCCAGCACAGGGAAAGCCGGGAGTGGTGATCTATGCCTTTAATCCCATAACTCCGACACAGAGAACTTTCTGTGTTTCTATGAGTTCAAGGCTAACCACCAAATAGAGTAGTTCCTGCCTTTAATCCTAACCTGGATGGGATACAGCTGGGTGAGAAGGATATTTAAGGCAGGTGTAGGAAAACAGAATCGAGCAGGTAGAAGCAACCAGGATGGAGGCTGAGGAAGCTGGAAGATAGCTGAGTGAGATCTGACTGTGGTGTTTCCTGTCTCTGATATTTCAGCCTTTCCCCCATATCTGGCTCTGAGTTTCTTTCAATACAACCAGAATTTGTGCAATATACCAGCCACTGGGCCAAGCTCTGTGTATGGGTTGTTTCATTATTACTACATTTTTCACATAGCTTATTAATTTTCATCTGCATTTGGTTTTTTGTTCATCCAGATAATATTTATTATGTATATTTATTATGCATCGTGCTAGTGGTGGGGATTCTGCAGTGAATGCAAAACCTAAGTCCTCTTGCCTCCACATCATCCTAGGGGAGAAATGTCAGTTTAACTTCCTGCTGACGTGTGTGCATTCGGGAGAGGCTTTGTCTTGTTGATAACTGAATACCTAGTCAGATACTCATTTGTTGAAGGAGTAAATGACTGAATAATCCCACAAGGTATATGACATCACTTCCCAATTTAACATAGATAAACCTGAGGCTGAAGAAGGGAAAGTTTACCCCAGGTCATAGGTAGCATGTGGAAAAGAATTTGAGCATGGAGTTTTGAACCCATGTTCTTGTCTAGTGTGCTTGCCTCGGGGCATCCTAGTCTGCTTCAAAGCTAGGCCATCGTGCACTATTTCAAAGTATAAGAGCTTACACACTTGTGTTGTCAAGGCTTGTCTGCCTCTTCAGTCACCTGTGTCCGTTATCCCATCTCCCATGATGCAGAGTACAACAAAGCCATTCGGAATTACACCCACTTCGATGACTGGTACCTCTGGGTGCAGATGTACAAGGGCACCGTGTCCATGCCAGTCTTCCAGTCCTTGGAGGCCTACTGGCCTGGTCTTCAGGTAGGACTTGTTAAAGAGAGATCATTTTTCTGTGGTATGGTAATGTAACAAGCTTATTCTGCTGTATCAGCTAAGGAACTTCAGTTGCTTGAGTAGTCTGGGGCAGTGTGCGGAAGGAAGGACTAAAGTGAGTTAGACATGATTCTAGCTGAGGTGCATTAGTGGCTGAGTTCCCACGGCAGCGATGTGCAGTGTTGCTCCAGGCCAGGTAGGAGCAGCCACTGGCAAGAGCTGCTTTTCTGCTGGGCATTTCTTTCAAGTTCCCTCCTTGACACAGTGCCTGCTCTGCCCACTGTCCTGATTTCCCCTGATCCAGTCTGATAGAGTTATAGTTAGGAGAGGCCTGGAGCCTGTCTAACCCCCCACTTGTAGCACAATACTTCATTACCAAAATAGTTTGTAATATAAATGATGCCTTCAGTTTGCTTTTGTTTTGTTTTGGGACAGGATCTCATATATCCCAGGCTGGCCTTGAATTCACTACTTGATGGTGAACTGATTCCCCTGCCTCTACCTTCCGAGTGTTGTGAGAAAGACACAGAAGAGGCTGTGAGAACAGACAGCCTCCCTTGGATTATAAACACAATGCCTGCTTTCAGGAAACAGTGTTGTGTAGTTAGACATTCTTTTGGCCCGACAGCTCCCAAATAATGGCATGGAGGTTTCTTATTAATTATGAATGCTTAGCCTTAGCTTAGACTTGTCCAACTAGGTCTTATAACTTAAATTAATCCATTTCTATTAACCTACATTCTGCCATGTGGCTTGTTACCTCTCCCCCAAAATGTACATCTGACTTCCTCAGTGTCTCGCTGGCATCTCCTGCAAGCCTAGATTCATCCCCTGAGCTCCTCTGTCTGCCTAGAAGTCCCATCTAACCTTTCCTGCCTAGCCATTGGCCGTTCAGCGTCTTATTAAACCAACCACAGTGCCACATCTTCACAGAGTCATTTACTGTCCCATAGCACTGATGGGGAAGCTGAGTTTCAGGGAAGTGTTTCTGTTGTTCTGTCGTTTGAGAGCCTCACTGTGTAGTCCTGTCTGGAATGTAATAAACTCAGCCTCCTTGGTAGGAGGTCCAGACTTCAGTGTGGGATCCTATCTCAAAACACAGGGACCGTCCTCTAAGGATCAATACTTGCTGTGGTCTACTGGCCTCTACATGCTCGTACACACACAGGCACGGGAATACACGGAACGCAAAGAGATAAAGATTGCTGTTGCGCTACAGTAAACCAGTAGGAGTAATAGTTAAATTTAAAAAAAATTCTTAAGTATAATTTAAAATATAGATAAGTGATCTGGCCATGGTGGCACATACCTTTAATTCTATCACTTGGGAGGCAGAAGTAAGTGAATTCTTATGAGCTCAAGATCAGCCTAGTCTACATAGTAAGTTCCAGGATAGACAAAGTCACATGGTAAGACTCTGTCTTAAAAAAAAAAAAAGAAAGAAAAGAAAGGATTCTTTAAATAAACTTAATAGTAACACATATTTTCTGACCCACAAATCCTGTTTCTGAAGATTTGTCTTACATGTGCTGAAAGTGATGTATAGGCAGCATTATCAATGTATCATTGCAGCATTAATTGTCTTAGCAAATGACAAAAGACTGGAACCAAGCCAAATGTCTAGTTATGGATGAATTAAACTTTGATCTAGTACCCTCTGTATACATGGAAGAAGCATGTATACAGGTATATTGATTGTTGAATGAATAAGGAAAGTGTAGAGCAGCATATTCAAAAGGCTGTATAAGAAAACAAATGTATATTCATTTTCTTAGGTCTGCATAAAGAAACTTGGGAAGGTGGACATGGCTGTCTGTTGGAGGTGTAGGAGCCTCATGAGCCTTAGCACAGTCAGCCTTCCCCCTGTGCTTAGAAATTTGGATCAGCTCGCCAAAGTAAAAGACTGGTAGCAGACACTGCTCATGAAGGCCCAGAGACTTAATCTCAGGTCCTCTACAAGGTATGAATAGGTGTTGAGTTTTGTGTCATATAGATAAGGCCCGGAGTTGTTTGCTCTGTGGCTCAGGGCTGCAGAGTCAGTGGTCACCCTCAGGACTGGTCCATAGCACTTTTGGCTTCCAAGGCTTGCTTTGTCTTTTTCCTTGATATTCCTGGGTTGTGACATTTTACTCGTGGACTCGGTGCCTGAGTCTGCTGACCTGATGACTGTTTCTCTTCCACAGAGCCTTATTGGGGATATTGACAATGCCATGAGGACCTTCCTCAACTACTACACTGTATGGAAGCAATTTGGGGGTCTGCCAGAATTCTACAACATTCCTCAGGGATACACAGTGGAGAAGCGAGAAGGCTATCCACTTCGACCGGGTAAGCAGTGTGTTTGCTCCGTGGCCAACCTGCACTCTGATTCTTCACCCTTGACCCTTCACAGGTGCTCCCAAAGCTACTTTTCTCTCTTCTATGATGGTTTTCCTACTAGGTATGGGAACTGAGTTCTGGTAGGTTGAAGTGGCTGGGCCAAGGAAGAAGCTGGGACCAGAACCCAGTTTCCTGTCTAAGTTCTGTGCTCTTTCAAACTTGGAGAAATGAGCAAAAAAAGAGAGATGCCAGCTAGACTGAGTCCTGGGGACTTCTGTCATCAGGACACCACAAACTGCAGGCCGCTTCTGTGAGTGCTTTGGGTAAAGTATACTTCTACGGGATGGAATGGTAAAACCTTGGACCTTAGGCCATTGCATTTCATCCCCTTGTCCTTGGCAGCTCAGAATCAAGGAGAGGACCATGAACTGGACCCTAGCTTAAGTGCTTGCAGGGGTGTTAAAAACTGAGGAGGGAAGGGCAAGGGAGACAGAGGCCGGGCTTAGTCAGCAGACGGGCTCAGCCTATGCAGGTTAGGTTGCATTATGGTTGTCTCGGCATGGTAGTCTCTGCCCGGCCCCACTTGCCACCCAAATTCCCTTTGAACCACAAAACTGGCTTCCTAGTGCCTCCCTTGCTGTGTGTTCTCCGTCCCATGCTCTTCTGCCTCTGACTACAGTGAGTCAGGACCTTGGGAGAAGAGAGGACATGACCTGAGTAAACCAATCAGCAGTCACACGCAGGGACCACAAGGGCTCCTGTTCCTGGTGTTTCTCAGACATTTGTTCTCAAGGCTTTTCTTTTTTTTTTTTTTTTTTAAAGAAAACTCCTGGGAAGTATCAGGGTCCTGGGAAGTATTAGTCATATTTATTGTTACCAGGAGATAAAATAAAACTCAAGCTTGTGACTACATGTCAAGCATTTAAATGCAGTTTTAGCATTGGGCTTCAGAGAAGGGAAATCCTCCTACAGTTATTGGATCCAGTGGTTTTCTAGTCCTGGTCTGGTCACCACCAGAGATAGCTTGCTGCTTATGGAGGCAGCCTGCTCTATTTGCAGGGATGGCTGGCAGGAAAGTTCTAGAGGAAAATAGACATCATTGCCAGGAATCCTAGGAGCCTGGTAGTTCAGTCACCCTTCCTTTCCCCAGACAATAGATAGGAGATAAGATGCTGTTCTGTAGTGAGGCTGGGTAGAGCATGCTACTCCAGTGTGTGTCTCGGACAATCACAGAACCTAGCCTAAAGTCCTCTAAAGGGCCTTTGCCTCCCTAGGCTGTTCTTCAGAGTTGATGGGGTGACATACTACAAAACATTGGCTCACACACTAGACCATGTGTGAGAAAGAGAAGTTGGGCTTGACTCAGCCAGCTGCTGGCAGCCGAGGGAAGCCTCTCAGGAGAGCTCTGTCTTCCCTGTGTATGTCCTCTGCCCTGGAATGTGAGCAGTTGGATTAGCACTTATTTAGAGGCCTGTGGGATGAGGGGAAGGAGGGGAGGGAGCTCTGAGGAGACAAGCAGAGACTTGTTCTCCAAATTAAGAGTAGATGAGACTGTGGACATAACTCAGCAGTGTGTGTGTGTGGGGGTGTGCCTAACATGTGCAAGGCCCTGGCTGTGCTCCCCAGCACTATAGAAATGAGTAGATGAGGGAATAAGTCGGAGCTAGAGTTTCCATCAGAAGGAAGAAAGCCAGGAAAGGAGGGGAGATGTTGGGGAGGGAAGAGAGAAATTCCTAGATTTGAGAAGCAATTGGTGCTGAAGTAGAAAACATAATGAAGCCAGGCTTGGTAGTCCTTGCCTTTAATCCCAGTACTCAGGAGGCAGAGGCATGCCGATCTCTGTAAATTGGAAGCTAGTCTGGTCTACAAAGTAAATTCTAGAACATCCGGAACTGTATAGAGAGACACTGTCCCAAAATAACTTAAAAAAGAGAAAAGAAAAAGAAAACATGATGAGCTCTCACTTCTGACCACCAAGGCCATCTACAGCACAAAATCACATTCTCCCCATAAGTTTTTCATTTGTTTAAAATAAATACATATTTTCGGGGGCTGGAGAGATGGCTCAGCGGTTAAGAGCACCGTCTGCTCTTCCAGAGGACCCGGGTTTGATTCCCAGCACCCACATGGCAGCTAACAACTGTCTGTAGTTCCAGTTCCAGGCAAACACCAAGGCAAATAAATAAATAAATAAAGTTTTTTAAAAAAAATACATATTTTCTTTTTTAAAATGTGGTAAATAGTCTTACCTGGGTCCACTCCTGTTGGTTAATATCCAGCTTAGGAAAGGGCCCCTGGCTGAACAGACAGCAATGATGTAGAATAGGGCCCTTTAGAGCATCTGGAGTATCTTCCCACAGTCTCATGTAGCCCAGGGAAGCCTCACTGTACTGGTGAGGGTGACTCCAAACTCCTGATCCTCCTGCCTTCATTTCCCAAAGGCTGGGGTTTTAGGTGTGTGCCAGCACGCCCAGCTAACCTTTTTTTAATTAATATTTTTTCTTTTTCTGTGATGCTGAGAATTGTACCCAAGGCCTTGCATATGTTGAGCAAGTGCTCCTTCACGGCTCTGTGGTCCTTGGTGTTCTTATCACTACTGGGAGTAGTTGCCATGTATACTACTGAAGTCAGGGAGGGAACAGACACTGTGGATCAGGTCCACAACCTCTGATACCTTCTCTGTCCCAGCGGGGCTATTTCTGTCTCTGTGGGATGGGTTCAATGGCACTTTAGGATTTGTGCATCTTGGTTTTGAAAGCTCAGCATGGGCACATTCAGTCTTTGCACAGCGTCAGAAGGTATTTAATAATAAATTCATACACTACAGTGGTTTCATTGGTTGCAGTTTGCCAACTGTTCCCAAAGGAATGTCCTGATTCCCTCCAGTGGGGCTCTGTGGACCAGGTATGGAGGGGAGGAGTCCTACACTGCCTCCCTGAGTGGGCCCCATGCCATGCCTTGGCCACTGAGACAGTCTTCTTGGCTTGACAGAGCTCATTGAGAGTGCAATGTACCTCTACCGTGCCACAGGGGACCCCACTCTCTTAGAACTCGGGAGAGATGCTGTGGAGTCCATTGAGAAGATCAGCAAGGTGGAGTGTGGATTTGCAACGGTAGGTGTTTCAGGGGCCTCTGTGGGGGTGCTTTGGCAGTACTGAGCATTACCACCAGAAAGGAGCAGTCGTAAATCATGAACAGAGAAGCTTGCTAAAAGCCACATGACAATTGGAAATGAAAAAGGTCAGCAAGGCAGAAAGACAGGCAAGGGAAGAGGGACTCAGAGAGTACAGGCCTTTCTGGGGAAAGATGTGCAGAGGGTCCCCCTGTAAGAATTGGTGTATGTAAGAAACACGAGGGAGGGAGGGAGGGAGGGAGGGAGGGAGCGTGGAAGGAGGTTACAGTTTCCCTTTGGCCTGTCATTTGCCATTGCTAGGGGTGAGCAGTGAGTAGACAGCTGAAGAATGTTCGGTGACTTGATAAACATCTTTCTTGGTGGCTATACGTGGGGCCCCGGCAGCTCAGTCAAGCTTATAAAGCAACAAGTTAATTTACTCCTAGAAACCAAGTTATTGTAGTTACTGCAATTGTCATCGTTAATCAACATGCAGTTTTGCAAATGGTGTGGGCCTCACCACCAACGTGGATTAGACCCTAAGTCCTTGGCTTACCTACACACCAGTGGTCCACATCTGTCAGACTTTGTGCTTTACACAATGAGGTTTATAGAAAGTTTGTCCAAGGGCTTTTTAAATTAATTTTAAGAGATGAAAGCTAGAGTCCCATAGACCTATATTCAAACTTGGTTCCTTAATAAGCAGTTCTACTGTTCTCACAGGTATTTACTGTATGGCTGCCATGTGCCAGGCACAGTTGTAGGTTCTGGGTTGCACGCATAAGCTTACATTTTGGTTGGAAAAATAATGAAAGCATGTCAGGGAAACAGAAAGAAAGCCAGTGTGGCTGGAGGAGAGTGAGCAAGGAGGAGGGTCAGAGAGAGGTCTCTGTAAGGGTAGAGATGATGCCTGGCCTTTGCAGGCACAGGACAAAGTGAGATTTGGGGCAGGATCCACAATAGTGCAATGCCGTGATCTGGTTTGTACTTTAGAAATAGCACACTAGCTGCTCCGTGAGAGAGCCAACATCCTCATAGGACCCAAAGGCGAGGTGCAGACAGCCACTGTACACACATAAACAGCTGTCTAAGAAAATAAGGTGGGTGTCCCTGACAGTCTAGAGTTTGTGTTGGGATGTGGAATTCAAAACAGCAATTATTTGGCAAACTTTTGTAATGTGTTGATATTTTTATAAGTAAAATATAGATAGGTCCTTTATTCTTTCTGCAGTGCTAAATATTGGACCTAGGGCCTGATGCGTGCTGGGCAAGCTCTCTACAACTGAGCTACATGTCCCGCTAGACTCATTTTGTGATAGAGAAGACCTGTAGTGAAGCTGTGGTTTATTTTGGCTTCCAGTGTATTCAGTTCTCTGAAAAACCAAAATGATGATAAGTCCACTGGGAAAGCTGAGCTCATTTCCATGAAAAGGAGGTCTCTCAAGGTACATGATGGGAACAGGACCTCAATCTTTGTCAAACTGGGAAGAAAATCTGACATGGTCTTTGAGTCCATACTTGAGTCACAGTATTGTGTCAGCTAAGTGTCCACTGAGATTTAATTTTGCTTAAATGTACTGGTAAATCTAAGAAGCTAAAAGTAAGCATTTGTAGTAAATTTTCCTACTCATCTCTGCCTGTGAACTTTTGAAATTTTCTATAGCTAACCCTTAGTTATTTACTATAGTAATAATTTATATGATACATTGGTTTCATTGTTGCAGTTTGCCACATAGTCCCAATTGCCCTTGATAGCTGTACATTGACAGACACAGCTTCTTTCTTCCAATCTTTAATAATAATATTAATTCTTAGATTACACACTGTACGTCATGCAGCAGTTACATCTGTCTCTATGTATCATCCATGAGTCTGTGTAAATGTGACTATGTGACAGAATGGCTACACAGGGTTAAAGAGACCACAGCAGAGTTCAGGGTTCAAAGAGGCCCCGTTAGAAGCAGAGAGAGAAAGAGAGAGAGGCAGAGAGGAGAGAGAGGCAAAAGGAGAGAGAGGCAAAAGGAGAGAGAGAGAGGAGAGAGAGGCACAGAGAGAGGCAGAGGCTCTTGTTTTCTGTTCCCCTATCAGCCTCATAGCTGGCTCCCTCACTTCCTTAGATCTGTGTTTAAAAGTATTCACAAACACCCTCAGTTAGAGTGTGCTTTGTGGCTGGAGCTGCAAGAAAAGGATCCAGGCATGAAGAAATGAGGGCAGAGAGGAAGCAGGGGCTAGGTCCTGAAGGATCCGACGCCCAGTGTGAAGTGAGATGTCCCGGGGAGTTATGAGACGTGATAGGCAGGACCCACAGTCTAAGTGTCCTGGAGGGAAGGGATGGGCTCAGAAGCCCAGATTGTCATTATCCTGGTGAGAGGTGATGGTGACTTGGAAAGAGAGGCTCCTAGAAGTGATTCACCCAGAGGCCCTCAGCTATGTAGTGGGAGAGCAGTTTATAAACGGGGCTGTCTGACCCTTCCTTCCTCCCAAACCATGGTGCTGCTGTGACTCACTTCTTCCACTCATGTGGCAGATCAAGGACCTACGGGACCACAAACTGGACAACCGCATGGAGTCTTTCTTCCTGGCCGAGACTGTGAAATACCTCTACCTTCTTTTCCACCCAGACAACTTCATCCACAACAATGGCTCCACCTTTGACTCTGTGATGACCCCCCATGGGGAGTGCATCCTGGGAGCTGGGGGCTACATCTTCAACACCGAAGCTCATCCCATTGACCCCGCAGCCTTGCACTGTTGCCACAGGCTGAAGGAGGAGCGGTGGGAAGTGGAGGGCTTGATGAGGGAGTTCTACTCTCTCAGACAGCACCGGTCCAGAGCTCAGAGGAAGACTGTGAGCTCAGGACCCTGGGAGCCCCCAGCAGGGCCAGGCGCACTCTCCTCACCTGAAAACCAAGACCAGCCAAAGGAGAAGCAGCCTGCCAAGAAGAGAACCCCACTTCTCAGCTGCCCCAGCCAGCCCTTCACCTCTAAACTGGCATTGCTAGGCCAGGTTTTCCTAGATTCCTCATAACCACTGGATAATTTTTTAATTTTTATTTTTTGAGACTAAGCTATAAAATAATAAATCTGCTTTTGGCTATCAGGTTTTATATACTGGACTCTTGATGAGATTTCACTTGAGAAAAAAAAAAGGACTTATGCTAAACAATTATGAATCTAGTTTTTTTTTTCAGCCAATTGGATAAATGGCTAAACACCAAAGTGCTAGAAGTTAATCTCTGTTCCTTTTCTGGCATCTTTGGGGGAGGTGATGTTGCTTGTGTTTCTTTGTTGGTTTTTCCAACATATGCTTTCAACTTTTTTTTTTTAATATTTTATTTTTTTTTTGTGTGAATTGGTGTTTTGTCTGCATGTATAACTGTGTAAGGGTGTCAGATCTTGGAATTACAGACAGTTGTTAGCTGCCATGTGTATGCTAGGAATCAAACTCAGGTCCTCCGGAAGAACAGTGTTCTTAACCGCTGAGCCATCTCTCCAGCCCCGTGCTTTCAGCCTTTAACTGTCCCCTCTATCCATGTGCCCTTCTGAGCAATAGAGGGTTATTAAGTACCTTTGGGGGCTAGCTATAGTCCCAGGTAGTAGCAGAGAACAAAGAAAACAGGTTTTATTCTTGTTGGAACTAGATATTCTGGTGGAGAGAAATACACTAATGAGTATATGAAACAACCTTGGCATAAGTTCCATGAAGAACAGAGTCAGAGTGAGCACTGGAGATGGATGGTCCATTGGGGAAGCATTTGTTGTACAAGAGTGAATTCAGATCCCCAGCACCCACATAAAAGCCAGTCCCAATAGTGTCTGTAATCACAGTGCTGGGGTTGGGGTGATGGAAGAGGCTGTGGAGCCCTGAGCCAGTCTTGCTAGATTGAAGACAGCAGGTTGCAGTGGAGATGGCAGAGACCTCAGAACCATGTGAAAGGGACTGCCAACTCAACCCCCAAATGGAATGGAGTTCTGACAAGTGCTACAATATAGATGAATCTTAACAATCCATGCTAGCTAGGAGCCAATGACAGAGCCTTTATAGTCCATCCCATGGTGTAGGTACTGATATATTGTTTGTGTGCTGGCAATAACCTCTCATGCACACTCTTGCAAGCAACTCTAATTAAACTCAATGGATCACACGCAAAAGACATAAAAACAGGAAAGAGACTTCTGGGAAGAAGAACGTTTTCACTAGAGGGTAGGGGGATGATGTAGTGAGTCTTTCTCTGTAACACCAGCTCCCAAATAACAGCATAGAGACTTACTATGAAAGCTTGGCCTTAGCCTAGGCTTGTTTCAAACTAGCTCTTATTACTTAAATTAACCCATTCCTATTAATCTATGTGCTGTTACACAGCTCATGGCTTCTACCTCTCCTCCTGCATGCCTTGCTTCCTCTGCTTCTGGCTAGTGACTCCTCCAGACCTGTCTGTCTCCAGAAGTCCTGCCCAACTTCTTCATGTCTAGCTAGTGGACATTCAACTCTTTATTAAACCAATCGCAGTGACACATCTTCACACAGTGTAAAGGAATATTCTGCAACAAACAGGAGAGAGGAACAGAGAGTTTAAACAACACTAAACGTCATTGCAGATGTTATAGAAGTGTAGAGTAAAGATCAGAAAAGAGAAAACATTTCGTAGTATATGAGTCAATAGTTCCAGTTGTTAGGTGGGATTGATGGAGGTGACATGAAAACAGAAGACATAACAGGCACTCCAGAAGTGGATTGTTCTTTAATCAGAACCATGAAGGACACGTGTGTGGAGACTGCACACTCGGTGCAGGGGGCTTGGGGATTTCATAGGGCAGAAAGAGGACTTCCGGGATAGAAGATTCCACCTGTAGGTCAGATCCCTAGCAGTCTCAAAACGGTAGATCCCAGTGTTCTGGTGGAAGCTCCACCTCACCCCCTGGCACCCTGGCATCCATATACCCAAAGAGTCTGGAATGTTCTGGTGGAAGTCCCACCTCTCTGCTCAGACCCTGCCCCTCAGAAAGTCCCACCAAACACAGCTCCTCCCTCAGAGATGTTCAAGACCAAAGCCATAGGATACTTAAACTGCATCGTAGAAAATACACAGGTTTTTCTGTCTCTCTTTTTTTGTCTCCTCCCTGACAGGGGGTGGGAGGTGGGCAATCACCCAGGACTACTTTAAACCAGGGCTTTTTCTAATTTGGTCTGATTTGGATTGTTTCATCAGCGGAGAGGCTTCTCAGGGTGCAGAAACTTTTCACCTGGTCAGTTTGGGGATGTGAATATCTTTATCAGAAGCTCCTGTGGGTCTGACCAATCAAGTCAATTTTCCTGTTTGGGGTTTCTCAGTTCACTTAGGCTTTTCAGTCATTAACCCTTCATCAAAAATGGTCCCAGGCTAAGTGTTGCAGCCCTCAGGGGAAAGGTATCCTGGCAGCCAGAAGCCAAGAAATACTACAAAGTCACATTGCACAACAAACCTCAAACGAGATTTATTGGGAAAGCCACAAAGAACAGCTGCCTCTGTTTGGTGAGAAGCATCAGGAGTCTGAGCTGGAGGCAGGCTTATATAGAGTTTCTTGGGTGTGGAGTTTCAGGGCGGAGAGTTCCAGGGTGGGGATTGGTAGGATTTCAAGTCTGAGCTTGGGTCAAGTCTCAGGAATTGGTGGATTTTTGAGCTCAGGGATTGGTGGGTTTTCAAAAATCTGTAAGTGAGCTCAGACTTTTTTTTTTTTTTTTTTTTTTTTTAACCTTACTCCCAGTCCAGTGGCTCCAGCATACCTATACTAGGTAGTTTTTATTGTGTGTGTGTGTGTGTGTATGTGTGTGTGTGTTTTTAAAGTAAATTTTCGCTGTGTGTAGCTCTGCCTTAGCCTCTTGAATCCTAAAATTATAGATGTATATTCATATTAATTTCTTGAATATGATGGTTTCATGGTTATTGAAGCTTGTCTTTGCTCTGAAAAGAAAAACAATGGTGAATTTTTTTTCTTTTTTTTAAAGACAGAGTTTCTCTGTGTCTGAACTCTGGCTGTTTGGGAACTCACTTTGTAGACCAGGCTGTCTTTGAACTCATAGAAATCGGCCTGCCACTGCCTCCCAAGTGTTGGGATTAAAGGTGTCCACCACCACTATCCTTCGCTGGTGAAATCTTATAGTATCTAAAATTTTTTTTAAGTGGCTTAGCAAAAAGTAAGTGGTTTGGGCTGACAAAATGGCCCAGTAGGTAAAGAAGCCTGCTGCTAAGTGATGCCATGAGTTCAGTCTCCAGGATTCACATGGTAGAAGGGGAGACCCAGTTATCCTTGGACATCCGCACACAAACCTTGGCGTGCACATGCCCAGACTCACATGCATGCACAAGTAAAATAAATAAAGTAAAAGGATTAGCAAAATAAACTTGCTCTATAATATTAATCTACCTAGGAAAATGAAAATATATCATAAATTAGTAACAGGAGAATATAAGCAAAGCATACGTGAGTTCTCACAATATTATTTTTCAACCTTTATGTAGATTTGATAGATTTGAAATTTCCCTTCCCATAAAAAGCTGAGGGAAGAAAGTGAAAAGACCTAAGAACAAAGTGCTTGGCCAGTAGGAAGTGGCCCGTTAAAGGGTGAGTATAAGTCCTATGAGAGCGGGGCTTTTGCTTACATAGCCTGTGAAGGTGCCTGGCCCTTAAAGGCGGTGTTTAGAGCAGTAAATCACTGGGCCAGTGGATGGCTTTGCTGGTAAGGGCACTTGTCACCAAATGTGGGCATGAGTTTAATACCCAGAACCCATAGGTAAAAGGAGACAGCAGGTCCTCCCCATCAGTTGTCCACCACACACACACAGTAAGAAATAAATAAATAAAACCCCCAAATTATTGAGTACCTTAGAAACAAAATATAAAAATAGAGTCCAGGGGGCTGGAGAGATGGCTCAGTGGTTAAGAGCACCGTCTGCTCTTCCAGAGGACCCGGGTTCAATTCCCAGCACCCACATGGCAGCTAACAACTGTCTGTAGTTCCAGTTCCAGGCAAACACCAAGGCAAATAAATAATAAATAAATAAAGTTTAAAAAAAAAAAAAAAAAAATAGAGTCCAAAATGACATTACAAGATAACATCTGAGTACATGGACAGTTCTTACTATGTCCTGAATATAATAATGTTATTTAGTTTGATTATGACTTCCCCATGATTAAAAAAAAAATATATGATTAAAAACTTGCCCTAGAAAAATTTCTGTGCCTGATTGAGATGATTTGGTAGTTAATTCTAGAAATAACAGCATTATATGTGTTTACAGACTGAGATTACTGCGAAAAATTAGTCAAGCTGAGAGTTTCTGGTTTTTTAATTTTTATTTTACTTATTTCAATCTTGGCCCAAATCAGTGTCAACAGGCCCCTTGGCAGAAGGATGCTCCCTCTGGTGGTGAGAAGCAAGTGGTCTTTTTGAGAGGCAGGCAGGAAAGAGATGATGTGCACTCAGCTTTCACACAGATTTCTGGAACCCTTTTGCCTTAATTCATAGTTATACAGAGTCCCGAAGGACCGAATTTGAAAGCTTTAAAAAATATCTACCTCTATTATTTTAAAATGTATTTGTGTATTCAAGGAGTATGCTCATGTGAGTGCAAATGCCTGTGAAATCCAGAAGAGGGTGTCAAGTCCCCTGGAACCAGAGTTGAGCCTCCAAGGGTAAGTGTTGGGAACAGAACTCAGATACTTGGTAAGAACAGTCCGCACTTTTAAAAACTGAGCTGTTACCCTTCTGGCTGATTTGCCCAGGTTTTATGAGTGGTTTTTGTATGTGCAAACTTCACTGAGCTTCTTCATTGGTTTTCTTTGTGTGTGGAAATCTTGAGTTTCCTTCATGTGGGATGTTGATCTTAGGAAATAGAGATGATTTTACTTCTTCCTTTCCAACTTGGCTGCTTTTTTTTTTTCTTGACTAATTGCTCTGTGTAGTGGAATTCAGGCTTTAGTTGGGGAAGCTTACAAGCATATCTCTGGGATACCAAGATTCAGAACTGGGCGTGGCCAGACCCCATTGAGACAGGGGGCACACTGTGCTCCCTTCCTGTTTTTTTCCTGTGTTCTCGGGGAGCAGATCAGCAGTCTGTGGGACAGCTCCACTCTCCAAGAATTGTCTTAAGATTCAATCTGTATAGTGAGTGTTTATATACCCCTCAATAAATATTAATCCTTCATATGATATATCAGGACTGAATAGTTCTGCAATAGCTCTGGCTATGTGTTCTAGAATTACACTAGCTAGAATGGTATTCAGTGTAATGCTAAAGGAGTATTATTGAGCCAAAAGAAGTTCACTTTATCTCACTTTATATCAGTAGAAAATTGCTTGGGGGGGGTCAAAAAAAAAAAGGCCCAGCAGATCATCTCACCGTAAGCATCATTGGAAACTCTGTGGAAAACTCTAAGGAGACCTATTTTTTTTTCTACATTTATTTGCCATCTTTTCCTTACGAATTGACTATTCCTGCTCATCTGTTACTTTAAAGAACATTTATTTATTTACTCTCTGCCTCTGTCTGTGTGTGTGCATACGTGGGTGCACATGCGCAGGCAAAAATGGCACTTGTGAGGAGGTCAGAGGTTAACGTTCAGGAATGGGTTCTCCGCTTCCACCATTTGGGTTCTGGGAATTGAGCTCAGGTCTTCAGTGTTGGCAGCAAGTGCCTTTGCCCCCAGGCCATCTCACCAGCTGCCCATAACCTCTCTTTCTACTGTACTGTTTGGCTTGTGATTTTATAAAAGTAGTTTTATCTGTTTGGTGATCTATTAATCATATGAGAACATTTTAAAACCTACTGTTTTGGGCACTGTTCTAGGTACTGGAGGTAGGCAGGGCAAAGTACTGCACAGACCACAAACACCTCTCACTGGAGAGCTGTAATGAATTGCACATTGAGTGGAGAAAACAGGTAGCATGAGCAGAAGAGACCATACTTTATCTGTGCTCAGGGAAGTGGTTTTTGATCAAGGAAGGGGATGAGAAAGCTAGCAACTCAGCCGCCTGCGGTGGAGAACTTGATGCAAGCAAACAGGACAGGAAGTTCTTCACAAATTCTGAGTTAACTTTTTCCTAGAATGCCAAGTTCATACTGTCTTGTATAGGAGGTTATCCTTATGCTGAGATCTTCAAGCCATAGTTCTGGATTTTACACTTAAGATTTTTTCCCCCCAAACATAAGAGGATTATCTTACATTTGTTGTTACCATTTTATGCTTTTAATTTTGTTTGTTTGTTTTGAGATGGGGGTTCTCTGTGTAGCACTGGCTGTCCTAGAACTCTGTCTGTAGACCAGATTGTCCTCTAACTCACAGAGATCCTCCTGCCTGCAATTAAAGGCATGCACCATGGCTGAAATAGATGAGTTTTAAGGCAACAACCAAGCGATATCTCTGAATACTCAAAGGTGGCCTTGAACTTTCTTCTAGACAGGTAAGACTGCCAGAGAAGTAAGATGTTGCAGTGTTATCTAGTATTTGTCATCCAAAACTTTTAGAGAGAGAGAGGGAAGGAGAGAGAGATTGATTAGAGGGCAATCGGAGGAGTCATTTCTCTCCCCCCACCAATATGGGTACTGGGAACTCTATCTATATCCTAGGTCCTGACAGCCATTGCCTCTACCTGCTGACTCGTCTCTTGAACCCTATGTTATTTATTTTAAACTAGACAATCTAGCAGTGATCTGCTGGAGATGAGTGGAAACCATGCCTTCTAATTGAGCATGAAGATGGTAACCACAGTCCAGGTTGTCTTGCCAGTGTCTGTTGTCTCAGTGTAATTAGGTATTACATCATTTCACACTTTAAGGGATTTTGGTTTGGACAACAAACTATAGCCACCTTAGTTACAAGTAGCAAACTGCATGCTATCCTAATTCACCACATTCAACTTTTCTTATTTGTGTTACAAGATCGCCTCCTAGGAGAGAAAGAGGGAAGAGTCTGCACTGCCCTGCTACAGAGGTTTGTGTGTGAGTTCAGGAGAACACACAAGTGTAGGGAAATCAGCGCAATGTTCTGTTTGTCAGAGGACACAGATTACTAACCCCTACTCCTTGCATTATTTTATTGGACTTTATCACAACCTACCCAGTTACCTTTATTTGTGTGTGGATTTGCTATGGTCCCTGTAATCCGAAGGGGTCACAGGGTCCTCCATTGTTCTGCTCATCACTTCACCCTCCACCTCCTCTACCTGTTCAGTGTGAGGAGTACAGCTGACTCTCTTAGAAATTATTTATTGGCATCTGTAAAATTATTAATTTCAATACAAATTTGTAATTCATGAAATATTTTCCATTAATTTGTTTGAATAAACGTAACTCATTATTTACATAAAATATACTTGTTAATTATAATATCAATATTAATTGACTGATCTGACTCCCAGGGACATATTGAATGAACTCTCTGAAGCGCAAGGGTAGAGTGCTTTGATTTGGCTGATGTCAGGTGTAGAAAGAAGGACTCGGGCCTTTCACTAGCCGCTAGGCTGCATCATTTCTAAATAGATAAGAAATTTGAGAGCATGCACATGCAGCGACTGGTTTTCTATCTGATAACCTCACAGAAATGTTGGAGGTGGGATGTGGGAAAACAGGTGGTCCTGGAGACACAGCATCTCAGTCATCTGCCCGGTCTCGGGAGAAAACTACACTTCCCATAAGGCCTCGGAACACGCACAGCCCCTGCCACGTGGCCTGCACCTCCGCATCAGTCCACTGGGGGCGATGTGGAGAATCTTCCTCTGCCGCCCCGTAGAAATCTACGCGGCTCCGGGGCCGCTTGCTTCCTGTTTGTCGGACGAGGCGTCATGGCGGCAGCTCCGGCAGCGGCTGGAGCTGGGGCCAGCCGGGGGAGACAGTCGGCAGCTACAGCGGCGGCGTGGGGTGGCTGGGGAGGCCGGCCGCGGCCCGATAATATCCTGCTGCAGCTGCGGCAGGGCCAGCTCACCGGTCGGGGCCTGGTCCGAGCGGTGCAGGTACGAGGCCAGCCCGGAGGGGCGGGGCGGGGCGGGCCAGCCTGGAGCTGGCCGGGGGCCGGGAAAGAGGCCTTTTCTGGCCACTGCGGGACTGGCCAGATCCCCGTCGGCTGGCCACGGGGCTGTCCTGTGTGCCGCCCGGACGCTGTCAGCCACGGTGGGACGATGGGCAGCGGCCGGCTGGGAGGCCTGTAGGGTCTGCACCGATTAGGGTCGGGCTGCCCAGTGGGGTATTGATGGCGCGATTGAGCCCTGGGCCGAGTTTCTAGATCCTCATTTCCTTGCGCCACGTCTGCATGTCTGGGGGACCTTGGCGAGTTGGCTTCATCTTCTACTGGCCTCGCGTTTGCCCCTTGTGAGCAGGACCGGGTCTTCCTCACTGCAGTCCCCCAAACGGTTCGCAAGTCCATCATAAATGTCATCTTCTCAAAGAGGCCTTAACGTTCCTCCTCCTCTTCTAAAAGTAGACCCCCATTGTTATTCTGTCAAATCCCCCAGTTCTTTTTTCGTTGCATTATTTTCTTAGCCTGTAATTGCATATTTCTTTGTTGTCTGCCCTTTTCACGTCTGTCTCCCACATTAGGCTCAGCTCCAACGGGTGCAGAGACTGTTTTGCCAGTGTAGGACGACATGCTTTGGAGAAAGAACTTTTGTCAAGCCCGAGGTCAAAGCCCTATTCTCTTTCTTGCTTGGGCAAGTTACCTTTCGGTGACTTAGTTTCCTTATTTAAGTCACATTTTTAAGGTTATTGTTAAATTTAAAGGAGATAGTAATGTGAAGTGTTAGTGCATTTCAGGTGCATATAAGAGCTGAAGGGGAAAGGTACTCAATGTTATAGCTAATGCCTGGTTTATTATTGCACCGATTGGTGTCCAGTACATGTGTGGTGTGAGTGTGTGCTTGTTTGTGTGTGTACGTGTGCTTGTAGGCACTATCTTAGAATAAAGCAGGAGGGATTACTTGTCTCACATTTTCCTCTGTCTCTCAGGTGGTCCCAGAACTTACTTTGAGAACATTAGTTTAGCTGATGCCTTTAATCCCAGCACTTGGGAGGCAGAGGCAGACAGATAGATCTCTGTTAGTTCCAGGGTAGCCTGGACTACAAAGCAAATTCCAGAACAGCCAAGGCTATTACACAGAGAAACTTTGTTGAGAGTGAGAGAGCAAGCATTGGCTTAATTTAAAGATAGCCTTTGCATATAGTTTTGAGAAATACACGACAGACCAGTAAGTGTTGGCTTGGAGAGGGGTGGCACTTAGTTGAGTGGATGATGAGACATGTGTGAGTGCAGATGAAGAAGCACTTTGGGACATTCATATTTTCCTATAGAAACTGTAGATGAACATCTCCTCTTCATTGCATTCTTTTCTTTTTTAAAGCTTTATTTATTTATATTTATTTCCCTTGGTGTTTGCCTGGAACTGGAAACTGGAACGTTCGACAGTTGTGAGCTGCCATGTGGGTGCTGGGAATTGAACCTTGGTCTTCTGGAAGAACAGTCAGTGTTCTTAACTGCTGAGCCATCTCTCCAGCCCCTCATTACATTTTTCTTCACCTGTCTTAAGAAGCTTTTTTTTTTTTTTTTTTTTTTTTTTTTTTTTTTTTTTTTTTTTTTTTTTTTTTTTTTTTTTTTTTTTTTTTTTTTTTTTTTTTTTTTTTTTTTTTTTTTTTTTTTTTTTTTTTTTTTTTTTAAAGTGAGTTTACCTTTGAGACAACCTCTTACTACATAGATCTGCCTGGCCTAGAATTTATATAGACCTTGAACTTGAGGCAATTCTCCTGCCTCTGCATTTTTAGCGCTGGGATTACAGGTGTGTTCCACCACACCCAGCAATTTTCAATATTTTGAGTCACTTGTTGAACTCATTTCTTAACACAGATGAGGCAATTGAAGTTCAGAAGGGTTAGGGAATGTGATTCCAAACACCCCTACAGATAGTCTGTTTCAAAAACAGCCATAGAAATTCTTTAAGATGCTGAATGAAGCAATTTAGGAAAATAATTGTTTCCAATGCTGAGATGCTAGGAATGTTAGGAAACTGTGTTAGAAGGCTCCTGAAATATTCTTGGAACCTGTTTTGGCCTGTCATTGTGGTCCCCACTATTACTCTGTTGATGCCCAAAGTTTATTCTGATTACTTTATTTTCTTAACCTGTAAATGCATATTTCTTTGATAGTTTTATACATGGGTGGGAGCTATTTCAGAGTTGACTTAGGAATTCCTGTCTCCCAAATAGTCGTTATAGTGAGGTGGAGACTTCACATTTCATAGTTTCCTTTCTTAGTAGAGTTCTTTGGGTTTTATTTTTTCTCTGCTATGCTCTCCCTATCACCTCTCCTGCTATGCAGAATAAATTATTTGCTTACCCATGCTTCCTTAGTACAGTACACATATTGGTTACAACATATGGCACAATAGGAAAGTGCCAGGTTAAAAAACTTTTTGATGGTGGTGGGATGGGAAAGAAAACAGATTTATTAAGTATACTGCAAGGGACAGCCAGCTGGGCAGTAGCAAAAGCACCACCAGCCTAAAAATACCTTTTAAATAAAAAACTATAAGCAGCTGATCATCACACTGAAGCATTCCAGTTCAGTAGTGTCTTCTACTCTCATACCTATGCACACACAATCTTTAGAACTTCTCAGCTTGCAAACCTGAAACTATATCCACTGAACATCTCATGCCCCTCCCCAGCCTCTGTAACCACCTCTACTTTCTCTTGCTGTGAGTTTGACTGGTGTCCTGAGTAAAGCCATATGGTAGAATTTCCCTGAAGAAGACTGGATTTGAAGTAAGATGATTCTGAATTGAATTCTAGTTCTGACCTTTTTTAGCCTAGGCTAAATTAATCTCTTCAAATCTTAGTTTCATTATTTCTAAAAAGTGGTAGTTAAGACATCTGTCCCATAAGGTTGTTATGAGCATCAGGTGAAACAATAGGTCCAGGAAGGTTAGCCAGTGTGCCAGTACTGGTTATTTGATAAATAGTTGCTCTTGGTTAGCAGTAATTAGACTGCACTTTTTGAGAGAATGTTTTATTTATTTGTTTGTTTGTTTGTTTGTTTATTTATTTATTTATTTATTTATTTGTATCTGCAGAGCCTGAAACTATGTCCAGCACTTAATAGGAAGGACTCAGGAAATGGAAGTGAAACATTGTATCAGTCTGTAGTCACGCTCAGTAACCTTACGGCTTTAAAGAGTTACAGAGTCAGGTCACCTGTGATTTTAAACCTGGTCACCTGTGATTTTAAACCTGGTTTGGTACATACTTGCTTTATGTCTTTGGGAAAGTTAGTTAATATCTGTTTCTTTGTTGTTTTTGTTTGTTTGTTTGTTTGTTTGTTTTTTCCCCTATAAGGGTCTCACTAAGTAGCCCTGGCTGTCCTGGAACTCACTCTGTAGACCAGACTGGCCTTTAACTCATAGAGATCTGCCTGCTTCTGCCTCCTGAGTGCTGGGATTAAAGGAGTGTGCCTGGCATAAATATTTCTTTATCTGTAAAATAGATATCATCCCAGAACCTAACTTGTTAAGATTATGATGAGGAAAATGAATTTTTACATTGAAAATAGTAGCTGAAGTATAATGAATGTGCAGATAAGTTAGCTTTTATTGAATATTTTTTTAAAAAAATATTTATTTATTATATATACAATGTTCTCTCTGCATACCAGAAGAGAGTACCAGATCTCATTCTAGATGGTTGTGAACCATCATGTGGTTGTTGGGAATTGAACTCAGGACCTCTGGAAGAGCAGCCAGTGCTCTTAACCTCTGAGCCATCTCTCCAGCCTCAGCTTTTATTATATTTTAACAAATACTCTATATTTTGTTGCCTTGTAAGTCTGTATTTTCATTTCTGATTTTTTTTTTTTTTAACTCCACATGAGTAGGTATTTCCAGTCACCTGCCCTAAATCTTCATGTAGATAACTAATGGTCAAATTTAATATGTAGAAAATCAGAATATTGGTTCTTCTTCCAGCAACCCCATCCTCCCTCAGTGTCCTCCTCTTCCTAAGTGGGACATAAGAGTGGTCTGGGAGAGGACTGTAGGTCACAGGATTTAGAATGGGCTGTCCTGCCTAAGTTTTCATTTGCTTTATTTTCTTCCCAACCTTTTGTCTGTCCTCTGTCAAGGTAATAGATATGCCAAGATACTTTGCAGTTTATTGATACCTTCATATTCATCTACACATTTGACCCTGAAAGAAAATTAGGTCTTAAAATTCTCCACTTAAAAGCTCCCCAGCTGCTTCCCATTACAGTAGAGATAGATCTGCTTCCTCTGTGAGGAAGGTACAACATCCTGCAAGCCAGCAGAGTTGTGCGGAAGACAGACTGGATAAACTGGGCACTAGAAGATGAACCTGTGCAGACTGTGGTCACCATCCTCTAGTCTGTAACCTGGCAGTTAGGTAGTCTGGGTTATGGGATCTCTTCTGTTTCCCAAATGTTGTTATTTCCTTTTTGTGATTGCTCTAGATTTCACCTGTTTTTATTTTCACCTTTTTAGA
Source organism: Sigmodon hispidus (assembly GCA_004025045.1). Taxonomy (NCBI): domain Eukaryota; kingdom Metazoa; phylum Chordata; class Mammalia; order Rodentia; family Cricetidae; genus Sigmodon; species Sigmodon hispidus. The sequence goes on from PVIH01008707.1 coordinate 58,193, forward strand.
TCCTCCTTCCCGTCTACCCTCTCTCCATTTCTGTGTGCCAACAGGAATCAAACTTGGGGCCTGGTAGATGCTAGGCAGCCCCTCTCCCTCACCCCCCTCCCCTTTTAACTTTTTGTCTCTAGTAGGTGCTGTTGGTTTTAATCTTTCTCTAATTGAAACTTAAGAATTTAAGTCAAGAAAACCTTTTTTTGGGGAAAGGCAATTTGATACTGAGGAAACCTTGGAAACCTTGTGTAGAGGTATTGCAGGTGCTAACTCCAGCACTCGGGAAGCAGAGGCAGGACTGTTACATATTCAAAGGCCAGGTTGGTCTAGGTAGTGAGTTCTAGGTGAACCAGGATTAATTACATAGATCTTGACTCAAAACCTAGACCCCTTCCTCTACAGGTGGGGGAGGAAGAGGGAGAGAGAGGAAGAAAGAAAGAACTTCCTGGATAAGTCTCAGAAAGGTATAAATACTATTAATCTCAGTAGCATTTGTACCCTCAAACCCTAAGATGCACCCCTAATTGTGTTGAAACCACACAAACACCTTTGCAAAGGATACAAGATTCATTGGTTAATACTTGTTATCAGACTGCTCTAGCAAGATATTTAATTTTGCTTAAATTTAATCCTCATTAATTTTCCTTTGAAATGCCTGTTTGCCTACACTTAGCTATTTTCAGATATTAGCTATCTTATGCTTAGAATTAAATAAAGAAAATATACATTTGTTTTCACCCAAATTAGATTTAAAAGGAAGGCAGTAAAGACATCATTGAAAATTGTGGATGCCTGGAAATGTCACATTGGCTAACCAGGCTGACAGTTTAGAGAACATGATGTAAGAGATTATCGCTCCTGTGAACTGTCAAACCTCAAGTACTTGCATGAAAAGCAAACCCCACATGACACTTGCCAGTAACTCAGCTATAACTGGATGGCTGCTCTTTTATCACAGGGCTCAGCTACTTACAAGGAAAACAAACTGGAAATGATTATTTTTATTCATTATATTTTGAGACAGGATCTCTATAGTGAAATTAATCATTGGTGGCTGGAGGCCATAGGTGATTCCCAGATCTACACCGGCCAAAAGGACACCCTTTAGGTCAAGTTATAACAGTACCTGCTCTCCACTACAGCTCTCTCTATGTAGCCCAGGCTGGCCTAGATCTTACCCTGTTGTCCCTGATGGCCTCTAACTCATGGCATGCCCCCTGTTTCAGTCTCCAAAGTGCTAGAATTATTTATAGTACAAGCTGCCATGCCTGGCTTTACATGTTATTTTAAATAGGTGTCTTGTAAGCCAATGTAATAAGTAGTAAGATTCCTTCTGAAGTATTTGGACTGTGGCTGGGTCTCCAAGTATCATGAGCCTTATTACAGTCGACAGCCATGCCCTGCTCTACTCTTCCTCCAACTCCCATTCTGCCAAGGCAGCCATTGTCCATAATGTAGCTCTTACTGTCTCAAGAGAAGGACCCAAGAAACCAGAGAGCCAGTATTTCTAACTAACTTGTTTAGAAAGCTGCTTCTGGACTGACTTTTCAATCCAGTAAAATCTGTTTTCTTCCTCGTGGAGAAGATTATAATCTGTATGTCACTTGTCTCTACCAATCTTCCGATCAGTGTCACGGTTTTAATATAAAGTAGTTACATTCTGCTGCTGGTGTAATTACTGTGTATAGCACCTTATACAGACATGTCAGATACTGCGTGGAGCCTTCTGAATCTTTCCCTAGTATAAAATGCATCCTTTACGTTGCTTTCTTTATGTGTATATTTTGACCCCAAACTCTAAAATTTTGGTTTGGCTTTTTAAGTTTTTCAACCTCTTCTTCCTCACTGGAGTTTGGATTGGTGTCTTTGCAGCTGGATTCTTGGAACTTCCCTTCATCAAATTCAGGACATTTAAATATTTTTTTCTTTTCCTGTATTTTAGACCTTGTTTTCTTTTCTTTTTAATTTATTTAGCTTTATTTGTGTACATTGGTATGAAGGTGTCAGATCTCCTGGAACCTGGAACAGGAGTTACAGACAGTTGTTAGCTGCCATGTGGGTGCTGGGGATTGAACTCAGGTCCTCTGGAAGAGCAGCGAGTGCTCCTAACCCCTGAGCCATCTCTCCAGCCCCAGACCTTGTTTTCTTAATCTGTATCTTCCTTTCCTGGGAACACATTTGGCAGTAGACTCTCAAGAAAGCATGCAAAAGTTAATTTTTTTTTATGTTTACATATTTGAAAATATCTTTACTCTGATACTTGTGTATCAGATCTAATTCTGAATTCCAAGTTATTTTCTCCCAAGTTTCAAATAATGGTGTTTCATTGTCTTTTGAGCAAGTACGTTCTTTTAAGCCACACTTTGTTTTTAGGCTTATTTTTGAAGATGAGGAGGCTATAGCCCATCTGTCCTTGTTTTGACCTGTTATTCTATTAATGAACCACAATTAAGTCATCTTAGTTTTGAGAAGTATTTGGGATCCTTCCAGTTTGGGGGCTGTTATGAATAATGTTGATCTGAGCATTTGCTCATGTCTTTGGTATGCATTGTACAACCTGGAGGGTATGTCCTGAGCATGTCTGGGGTGTAACATATGCATAGACCTGGCTTCAGTACCTGTCACTAGCATTTCTCCAGGGCTGTACTAATTTCCATTCTCACAGCAGTGTCTGTCAGTTTTGTGTTCTTGCTGCCTACAGGGTTGTAGGGTCCTTTTTTTTCCCTCCCTTGGATGTTTAATGGCATAATCACTATTAGTTTAGTTTATGGTGAGTTAATGAAATTAAAGTCTCTTTCAGAAGTTTATTGGCAATTTGGACACCCCCTTTTGTGAATTGCCTGTTCATTTATTTTGTACATTTTTTGTTATTTTTCTTTCTTTTATTTTAAAAAATATTTATTTATTATGTATACAATGTACAGAAGAAGGTACCAGATGTCATCATAGATGGCTGTGAGCCACCATGTAGTTGCTGGGAATTGAACTCAGGTCCTCTGGAAGAACCATCAGTGCTCTTAACCTCTGAGCCATCTCTCCAGCCCTTTTGTTATTTTCTTTAGAAATTTTTTTTTTTTTTTTTTTTTTTTTTTTTTTTTTTTTTTTTTTTTTTTTTTTTTTTTTTTTTTTTTTTTTTTTTTTTTTTTTTTTTTTTTTTTTTTTTTAAAACTTTATTTATTTATTATTTATTTGCCTTGGTGTTTGCCTGGAACTGGAACTACAGACAGTTGTTAGCTGCCATGTGGGTGCTGGGAATCGAACCCGGGTCCTCTGGAAGAGCAGACAGTGCTCTTAACCGCTGAGCCATCTCTCCAGCCCTAGAAATTATTTTATGTGTATGGGTGTTTTGCTTGTATGTATATCTCTATGTATCATGTGCATGCCTGGTGCTTAAGGACACCAGAAGAGGGCATCAAATCCCTCGGAACTGGGATTACAGATTGTTGTGAGCCACCATGTGAGTGCTAGCAATTGAACCTGGGTCCTCTGGAAGATCACCAAATGCTCTTAAACACTGAGCCATCTCTCCGGACCCCATTTTCATCTTTTTAACTTAACTAGAAGAAGACTTTGTCTTTGACATCATTTTTTTTTTTTTTTAATAGTGTTTCACACTGGCTAGCCTGGAATTATATCTGTAAACAAGGGTAGCCTCAAACTCACAGAGAGATCTACCTGCCTCTGTCTCCTGATTGCTGGGATTAAAGGCATATGCACCACATCCAGCTGGATATATGCACTTTTTGTAGTGATGTTTTGCAGATACTTTCTTCTAAATTATATTCCACCATAAGAATGTCCTATATTTTATTTGTCTATTCACTTGAAATTCTGATTTTGCTTACTAAAATTAATGTTTGTCCTTAGCCTTTGTATGCTAGGCTACAAGGTGGGGGGAGGCGAGAGACAGACAGAGCAGGAGGGTGCATGGGTGTGCTCTCAGTGTGGTGTGTGGTGTGTGGTGCTGGAGATCTATCCCAAGGCCTTGTACACAGCTAGGCAAGTTGAACCACTCAGGTAGATCACAGGCCTTGGGGTTCTGAAACAGTCTTGCTAAGTAACTCCTGTAGGCCTTCAGTCTGTGTGACTACCTTCCAAGTACTGGAATTAGAGTCACACTCCATTTCTGGCTGTGTTGAACTTTTCAGTACTTGCCAAACTGTGGCTGTGCCATTTTTCATTTCTACCTGGAGTGAAAGAGAACTCCATTTTTCCAGACTTTCACAAACACTTATTTTCTGTCTTTGTGACTATACCGTCCTGGTTGGTGTGACGTAGCTCACGGGATTTGATTGCTTATTCACTGAGGACTACTGAGACTGATCATTTTTCATGCATTTCCTGGCCACCTCTCTGTCACCTTTGGAAAATGTCTGTTGAGAGACTTTGCCCACTTTTATTTGTAAATTTTCTTTGGTAGATGGTTTTGTTAGTATAGCCTTTTCTTTTTATATGTTTTGCTTGTGCCATTCAAAGAATGATCCACTTAATCTAATACAATTGTGATCATAGAGTTGCTCACAGTATTCCTTTATTGTTAATATCCATGGGATCATTGATCCTATTTGTATTTCTGGCATTAGTAATTTGTATCCTTTTTCTTGATTAATTAGCCTGATTAGAGTTTATTGATTCTATTTTTCTGTATAGACCCAATTTTTAATTAAATTTTTTTCTCTATTGATTTTTTTTGTTTTTTAATTTAATCTTTTCTTTTTAATTTTTATTTCTATTTCTTTTCTTTTTTTTTTTTTTTTGGTGGGGGTCCTGTTGAGACCAGGCTTTATTCAGCCAGTCATTCAGGCTAGTGTCCAGCTCATGTTTACCCTTTTATCTGAGTTTTACAGGTACTGTTGAGATTACCCACTTGAGCTGCTGTAGTCAGTGTGCTGGCTGGTTTTGTGTGTCAACTTGACACAAGCTAACTCATCAGAGGAAGGAGCCTCATTTGAAGAAATGCCTCTTTGAGATCTAGCTGTAAGGCGTTTTCTCATTTAGTGATTAATAGGGGAGGGCCCTGCCCATGGTAGGTGGTACCAGCCCTCACCTGGTGGTCCTGGGTTCTATAAGAAGGTGGGCTGAGTAAGCCATAGGAAGCTAGCCAGTAAGCTGCTCCCCTGCAAGGCTCTGCATCAGCTCCTGCCTCTGGGATCCTGCCTATTGCTTTCTTCAGTGATGAACAGCAATGCTGAAGTGTAAGACTAATAAAACCCTTTTCTCCTCTACCTGCTTTTTAGTTACGGTGTTTCATTGCAGCAATAGAAACCCTAACCAAAACAGTTAGCTTGAATTAAATTGTTTATTTTTAAATCTCATTTTATTTCTTATTTTCTTCCGCTTGCTTTAGACTTTCTCTGGCTTGTTAAGGTAGAAGCTTAGGATATGGACTAGAGCTATTCTTTGCTGATACATGCTTTTGGTGTGTTAAATTCTTTTCCAAATCCTGATTTTGCCATTTCCTATAAATTATCTTTTTATTTAGTTCAAAATATACTTACATTTCTCTTGAAGTTTTTTCGATTTAAGTTATTTAAAATAGGTTGCTTCATCTTCAAATACCTTGAAACATTCCAACTGTTCTTTTCCTTAGTTCTAGACATATTACTTGGTGGATTGAGAACACACTTTGTACATGTAACTCTCTCAAAAACCTAACAAAAACAAACAAATCAGCCCCTAAACAAACAGAACAAAAATTGTTTAATCATTGGGGAATCTCATTGCTATTGCTATTGTGCTGATCTAGGATGTCTTTACTCTCTCACCCAGTCTGTGCAGTCTGATTAACATAGACATGTGATGAAGTTACTAATCAGGAATTATGATTCTTGCAACTTAAGACTGTTACGACTGTTCTGTATTTCTGTCATTCTCATGTGAGATTTAGTAGTAAACTATTAATTTCGACGATGAAGACAGTTGGTCTTTGATAGGAATTACATTGAGTCAACATTGTAGGGGTATTGTTGTTTTAGTAATAATAAGCATTGTGGAAGGTACTGCCAAATCAGTAAAATCCCATTCCTTAGACATGAGATATCCTTTGTGGGTTTGGGGGAGATGGAGGTGGGAGGGGCGGGCAGCAAATTCTCACTGTATAACTCAGCCTGGCTTTGAACTTGAAGTTCTCCTGCCTTGGTGTCCTGAGTGTCCTTTTGTAACCTAGCAGTGTTTAGTTTACTTGGGTAAGTCTTGCACTGCTTTTGTTAAATTTATTATTAAACATCTTATTTTTGATGCTACTATAAATATTACTGATAATCAGGATGATGTTTTCTGTGAATAGAGTATGCCATATTTCCAATTCCAATGCTCTTTGTTTTCTTGCTTAATTATTCACATTCATGTTTATAATACATAGTCAAATGGAAGTGGTAAGACATCTTTGGATCTTTTTTCTTCTTGATTTTAGTAGGAAAACATTGGTCTTTACTAGTAAGCATGATGTTCATCTTAGATTCTTTATATATAAATACCTTTAGCTGGTTGAGAAAGTTCTGTTCTGCTTCTAGTGTATGCAGAGTGTTAATCATGAAAATGTTTTGTTTTTGTCATTTTTCATCTACATTTTTTTGCAAATCTTGAGTGTGTCCTGTAGTCTGTTGGTCTCTGTATTGTAGTAGTTGGTATGTTGAACTATTTTCCTTCCTGGGATAAATCCTGTTTGCTTTTGCTATATGTGTTGCTAGGTTTTCCTATCTGTATTGGTGAGAGAGAGTGACCTGTAGTTTTCTTGTGGTGTGTTTGTCTAGATTGGTTACCAGAATTCTGGCTTTACTTATTTTGTGGAAATGTGAGTGTTTGTGTTACTCACCTTTACATGTTTGATAACCTGTGAAGCTGTTGACCTAGATCTGGACTTTCTCTGGCCGTCTTGGTTGTTACTTTGTGAAACATCACTAATTCAGCTTCTCTGCTTGTTCTGCTTTATGCTCTGTTCCTAGCTTGTGTTCTCCTAGTCATTCCCTCTAGGAAATGGTCACTTACAGTGCTTTCCTGTGTTGTTTGTTCTTTACATTGACTGCCCCTTAAGCAAAGGCTGTTCTAATCAGGAACTGCAGTTCCACTGCTACCTGCAGGTTCAGCCCAAGCTTGAGAGGGTTCTGTTCCCTCAGGCACAGACTCTTCAAAGCTACTAAGGAAACTGATCTAACCCTTTATCCATCTAAAGAACTCAAGACTTAAGGTTAAGGTGGGATTGTGGTTCCCTCCTTGCTCTACTCAGAAGCCCTTCACTTGGTCGATTCCTATCAGCTCATTGCTGACTCAGCCTCCTGATCACAGGTGAATTTTATTTTGGATCCCACTCCCCTTAGAGGAACACCTGACTCACTCTTGAGGGAGTGGGGAGAAAGCTGGATCTGCCAGGAGTGGAGACTGAACTAAGCAATATTGGGTCAGTGAGACCATGGGACTGTCTGCTGCCTGCACAGGGATGGGATGGGGAGTTGTGGAGAAGAAAAAAATGTCCTGATGTGGCAGGAGGGGGAAGGGACCTTGAATAAGGATATACAAGGATAGAAAGTGTGACTTCTTTGTTCATAATAATAATAATAAAAAATTTTAAAAAATACGAGAATGACTTGAAAATTGGAGCATAGACCTGCTTCTAAAAGCAATATTCAATGACTTAAAACATATATCAAAATAGGTTAAACAAAAAAAAAAAAAAAGAAAGAAAATATTCCACAGTATAATTCTACAGCACGACTATAATCTCTTTGGTCTGGTCAGGTTGATAGTAATATTCTCATTCATTCCCGCCAGACATTAGAAGCTGCAATTTAGAAGTTAGTCCATTAATTGACCTTTTCAGAAAAATCTTGAAACTTAGTTTTGTTGATGTTTGTAATTTCTTTTTGTAATTTCTCTCATTTCTGCTGCCTTGGTTTTGTTTGTTTGTTTGTTTGTTTGGTTGGTTGGTTTTGTTGTCATGCTTGATTATGTCCTATCATTTCTCATGGTGGATTGTTGGCTTGTGATCTCCCATTTCTAATGTGTTTAGAGTTCTCTAGTGTCACAGTGCTCAAATAGGATTCAGGAGGAATGGCTTCTGCAGGATCTCACAGCTGTAGGTGCTTGCGTTGCTTCTTAAGGAAAAGAAAGGTTTTTAACCTTTTTTTTTTTTTTGCTTGTATTGATTTTTGAGCTTGAGTACAATAAAAGTGTAATATATAGAAATTTTTGTTTTAAGTAGTGTTTTCTGTGTTTCACCCTAAGACAAAATATTCTTTTGAACACTTTTTGTTAGAAGTTTCTGGCCTGGCCTAGCCCGTATGGCCAGACCTGCAGTCCCACAGTTGCTTAGTCCCAAATAATCCCACAAAGGTTTATATTAATTACAGACCATTTGGCCTATGGCTCAGGCTCATTACCAACTAAGTCTTACAACTTAACCATGTGCTTTGTCACATGGCTTTACCTGTGTTCCTTACATCTTGCTCTCTGGGTGGCAGCCTACAGGTCTCTGTGACTCTGCTCTCCTTTATCTATGCGTGGATTTCCAGCCTGTCTCCATCACTCTTGCAAAACAGTCCCTTTATTAACCAATGGTGATTAAGCATACTCAGAGCATACAGAAAGATATCCCACATCAACTTCTTGTTACCCTCTCATGCTAATCTAAGACACAAGTGTAGGAAGAATTATCAGACTTGTCCATCATCACAGGGCATTCATGTTCATATAAACCAGGATATTGAAGGTCTATTTGCTCCATACAAACCAAAGTAAGATCTTTTGATTTAATTGAGCCACAAAGATGTCCAACCTGGTCCTTGTAATGGTAATGTGTTAGTAAGAGTCTCCATAAACCTCTTCTGTTGTTGCTCTTGCTGACACCTTATATCAGACTTTGTTGTTGTTTTGAGACAGGGTTTCCCTGTATAGCTCTGGCTGTCCTGGAATTCTGTAGACCAGGCTAGCCTCAAACTCAAAAGATCTATCTCCTGAGTGCTGGGACTAAAGGCATGAGCTACCACTGCCCAGAGCTTCCAGATATTTACTCAGTCCTGCACTGTGTAAGTTGAATGAAAGTGAGAGAGAGAAAGTATTTTCACAGTTTGGAATCTGCTCTGAAGTAGTGATCGAGAGAGGAAAGCGTTAAAGGAACATACAGAAGGTTAAAATATGTACTAGGTAAAACCCCTAAGTAGGAGTCACTAATGCTTTAGGAAGGCAAGGAAGGAGGAGGGCCAATTAAGGACGATTTCTAGCTGTTGTTTGCGTTTAAAAAATTTATATGTTTATTTACTTATTTGTGTGTATGTGAATGTATGCTATGTATGCAGAGACTGGAACTGGAGTTACAAACAGCTGTGAGCTGCCCAACATGTGTGCTGGGAACTGAACTTGAGTCCTCTGTAAGAATAAGAAATGCTCTTAATCACTGAGCCATCTCTCCAGCCCATGCCTTGATTTCTTTTTGTATTATTTATTTGTTTATTGCTATGTTTTGAGGCCAGGTTTCTACAGACCAGGCTGACCTGGAATTCACTATGTAGCCCAGAATTTTTAAAAGTTCTTTTAAAAACATGGCAGTTCACAACTGTTTGTAACCCTAGTTTTAGGGAATCTGACACCCTCTTCTGGCCTGCATGAGTACCAGGCACAAAAGTTGTGTACAAACATACATGCAGGCACAACATCCATACACATAAAATAAATAATAACCTAAAATTTTAATAAGTTTCTTTAAATTTTTAGTTACTTTATTAAATATGTGTGTGCACCGCTGTGCTGTGCTGTGCATGTTGGGGGATAGTATATGGTGCTAATAAGTTCCTTCCTCCACCTTTATGTGGGTCCCAGGAACCAAAGTTATTAGCTAAGGTAGCAAGCAACCTTTCCCCACTGGGTCATCTCACTAACCCTCATTGTCTTGCATTTGAAGGAAAACAAGCATTTCAGATAGAAAAGACTGAGAGAGAGACTGTGGGCAGATGGAGAGCATGAACAGAGAACCCAGCTGAATTTGGAGTCTTGAGTGTGCACTGGGAAAAGCACGAAGCTGGCAGATGGGGTGGGTTTAGAGCAGTGCTGTAATAGGGGCGGAGAGCTTAGCCTTCAGCTTGTAAGCGCTGGCAGCACCTGAAGCCACTTTACATTGTCTCCCTGGCTTTTAGGAATTAGCTGATTGTTTTTGACAGAACTTCTTCCTTACCAGTAAAATATTTGTACGTATGTATGTATTTATTTATTTATTTTGTTCACAGTTCACTGAGACCTTTTTGACCGAGAGGGACAAATTGTCCAAATGGAGTGGAATTCCTCAGTTGCTTCTTAAGCTGTATGCTACCAGTCACCTCCACAGTGACTTCATTGAGTGCCAGAACATCCTCAAGGTAACTCATGAGGCCTTAGAAAGTCTGGGCGCATATCTCCAGGTGTCTCAGACTGTTGACCTTTTAAAATAGCCAGTTTTTAAAAGCTGTAGAAAGTTGGAGAAGTTCAGAAGCATTGAAAGGAGAAAATAATTATCAGTTATTTCATCTCCAGAGCTGGTCAAGTTGTGTATCATTCTGAGAAGGCATTGAAACAATGCAACAATGCTTCCTTAGTTTGGGAGGTCAGCCCTGTTCCGGCCCCCCCCCTCCTGCGGTGCTGGGGACTGAGCCCAGGGCCTTGCACATGCTAGGTCAGAATTGTTCTGAACCCCTTTCCCCTCCTAACCCATAGAAGACATGCTTTTGAATAGAATTTTAAAGGTCCATGTTACCAAAGGCTCTCAGAAGGACTTTGTAGCTGTCAATAGTGATTGCTTATGTAAGATTGAAGTTAGATTGCTGGGTAGATGGAGAGTATGATGGCATTGTTCTGGATTCTTGTTCTCCTCTTGAATACTGTTTCAGTGCTGGCCCACACTCACAGTTTCTGACTTGGCACCTGGGTCCAAACACAAATTTAAAGAAATAGCTGAAACTGCAATTATAACCTGTGTAAGCCTGTGATCATAATAAAGCTGAACACTACAGTCCTCTCCAGAGATAAAGTGTCAAGGACTATCCAAATGTCTTCTAAACATGCTTATTAGATAAACCTGGTTTCTCCTTTATGAAGAGATATTACATATTCTTTATCTTCTCACAGTCTGATTGATAGAAATAATTATAACTCCTCTGTGTATCTTAAAATGCTTTCCAAGCTGGGTGTGGTGCCTACACACTCAATCCCAGCATTGGGAGGCTAAAGACAAGTAGATGTTGTGAGTACAAGGCCATCCTTTATTTACTACATGGTTCCAGGACAGTCACAGCTTCATAGTGAGACACCCTGGCTTGAAAATCGAAACAAAAAAAACTAAAGGTGTGTTCCAAAAAGCTTGTAACATTTAATTCCTGCCAAATCTCTTAAGTTACAGAATTGAGGTAAAATTGAAGGCTTGGGAAATTAATACTCAGGTGACTGGGGTATGTGATCCTTAAATGCACACTTGAAAACCACTGTATAAAGCAGTGCTCTGTGAGATTTTTTTCTGTCTGTTACCTGTGTTTTATGAACAAAGGATGCTGTGCCTCTCCCAAAGTGTAGGAGCCATTGCGTGCACCTATCATACTGAATACCTTCTCTGCTTTGAGACTCAGAGGAAGAAACAAGCAAGAATCTGCTCAAGCTTGTCTTTAAGCACTGATTTATCCTAGTAAAGGAAAAAACCCTGGGTTTGTAAATAGTTGCAGAGTAAAGCGCTAAATGTCACAGATGACTTAGAGATTTCTTTGGGTAGCTGTGGAAGATCATCAGAATGCCTTTGACTTGAAGAAGTCACTGAGGACTTCCTTCCAGAGGTCAGAGTCCTGCAGAGATTTGGTTATGGCTGCAAAACCAGTTATTTCTTGCAAAACCTAGTAACTTCAAGTAACAGCCACCGGCTTCTCTCAGCAGTTCTCAGTAAACCAGACCCTCTTCTGCTTCCTGTGTATTTACTGTAGGACCTAAAGATGTTTAGAGTGTCTAAATGGCCTCACTGGTGCCTGGTGGGTTGCTGCTGGAAGTCAGCTAAGATACACAGCCCAGCCTTCCCCAGGGAGCTGCTGAGCTTTTCACAGCATGACAGTGAGGTTCTACAGTAGCAAAGGTCAACTCTGTTGTAAGGCTTATGTCTAAGTGTACAGTGTCACTTCTCTGCATTCTGTTCATTGAAATCTGCCATACCAGCCAGATTCTATGGTAAAAGGACTCCAAGGGCCCCAAGTACTTCATTGAGGGATAGCTTTGTGCTCAGGAGGTTTCAGTTTGTGACTGAAATGATATTTTAGATATTAGATATTTGTGGTCTGTGTGAATCCTAAAACAGAATCTGTCTGTACTTTTTTGAACCAGGAGATTTCCCCTCTTCTCTCCATGGAGGCTATGGCATTTGTAACTGAAGATAGAAAACTTACTCAAGAAGCTACTTATCCAAATACATACGTCTTTGACTTGTTTGGAGGTGTTGATGTAAGTAGCTGTTTAATACTGTTAATACTTTAATCATTTGAGAGTTTACAATGGGAAGCAAGAAGAATTTCAGATTTTATAGCAAGCATTTCAGATCTTTTGCTTTTAAAAATGAATTTATTTTACTTTGTGTGTGTGTGTTTCTGTTCTCCCACCATGGGGGTCCTGGTCCTGTGGATTGAACTCAGCCCATCAGGCTTGGCGGCCTGTGTCTTACCCTGCTGCGCCATCTCTCTGGTTTGGATTTTAACTTTGAGATAATGGCATTTTCTTTTTTCTTTTTTTAAAAATATTTATTTTGATCTTTGTTGGGAATCGAGGGCCAATATGTCCACTGTCTCAAGCTACACCAGGAATTCAGCCCTTCAGGCAAGACTCAAATTAGGCTTCCTTTTTACTATGAGTTAAGCTTTTTCTCAGACAACAAACAGGTGTCTCCTTTCCAGTCAGACTCCCAGAGAACGGGTTAGACAATTGATAGATAGATTACCATAGTAACACCCAGAGAACAGGTGTCCCTTTTCCAGTTAGGCAATTGATAGATAGATTTCCAAAGTAACACATCCTGTTTTAGCAGAACACCTTTTGACTGTGGACTGTCCCCACCCTATCTGTCTGTGTGAACTTTCCCACCTTGAGTCCCTGCTTAACTGCTGGCTGAAATAATGTTTAAGGAGGCTTGAGCAGAAGGGTTTTGTCTTGCCCTCCATCCTTTCGTGTTCTTGTCTCCCATTTGTCTCAACCCCAGTTTCAGGTCCACGTTGAAGACCCCGCTGGCCGGTGCATATTTTATGTGAATTGGTGTTTTGCCTGCATGTATAACTGTGTAAGGGTGTCAGATCCGGGAATTACAGACAGTTGTTAGCTGCCATGTGGATGCTGGGAATTGAACTCAGGTCCTCCAGAAGAACAGTCAGTGATCTTAACCTGTGTGCCATCTCTCTAGCCCAGCATTTTCTTACATTGAATCACTATAGGGTTTGGAAGAATTTACTTAAAGTGCTAATATAACCATCTTTTTAGAAGTAAAAGGTGTGTCTCTCAGTGCCCCTTCCTCAGGAGCTGCTGTGATCACTAGTTTGTTAGTGCCCCAGGGATGCTCTATGTGTGCATGTGCATGCATGTGCAAGTGCTCCCCAGTGCTCCCCAGCTTAGTTTCTCTTTGCCCTACACACACTAGCAAGTCACATATCCACTATATTCTCTTCTATTTTTCTTTTTTTTTTCTTTTTTTTCATGTAACTTACTAAGTAGGTATAGTTTCATTTTTGTACACTTAAATGTGCTGTATTTTAAATATCCAATTAATCTCTTCTGGTGTAAATTGTACTATGCTCAGGCCCCAATTGACCATTTAGTTTTTCCACATCTTTAATTACAAATAAGATTATAGAAGTTTTATTTTATTTAAACAAACTCTTGGAGCCAAAGAATATTTATTTTTTACAGACTTTTGGAGCCAAAGTGTATGTGTGTGTATATATATATATATATATATATATATATATATATATCTTTTATTTATTAGCGTACTTTATAACAACTTTTATAAATTTAAATCTCAGGGACAAATTTTGCAAGTATTTTTTTACCCATACTATTACAAACATGCTGTATGTATGTGTATAGTTTTTAAAAATATTTACTTTTGGGGGCTGGAGAGATGGCTCAGAGGTTAAGAGCACTGACTGTTCTTCCAGAGGTCCTGAGTTCAATTCCCAGCAAAACCACATGGTGGCTCACAACCATCTATGATGAGGTCTGGTGCCCTCTTCTGTAAAACTGTATGCATAATAAATAAATAAATCTTAAAAAAAAAAAAAAATTTACTTTTGAAAGTATAATGTAATGATATCATTTCTCCTCTATGTGTATTTTTTAAAGATTGATTTTCATTTATATGTAGACTGTGGTAATGTGTTGTGTGTGCCTGTGTGAGCTTCTGCACCATGTGTGTACAGTTCCTGCAGGGGACAGAAGAGGGGGAGCTCTCCAGAACTGGAGTTGTAGATGGTGGATGCTGAGAATCCAACCTGGGCCCTCTGCAGGAGCATCGTGTGTTCTCAGTTGCTTAGCCATCTGTCTACCTCTTGTATGTATTTGTTCCTGTGGACTTGGTTATAAAAGTTTAGTCTTGATATAGAAGAGCACACTGATAATTACCACAAAATAAATTCCTCTTTGTCTTGCTACTCAAATAAAGACAGAGAACATCCAGCACCTAGGGGCCCTTTCTCCTGTATGTTTCATGTCCTTACTAAGCAGATAAAATAAAAGGAAAAAATACATTTCTTTACAGTTCTTCTTTTTAAAAACAAAAAACAGGTTTATTGAGATATGGCTCACATGTCATACAGTTAGCCCATTTAAATAGAGTATTTTGTTTTTTCACTTCTTGGCTAAGGTCAAGTGTAGTGTGTACAGTGCATTGTATTCAGAGGCATTGCCACACTGAGCTTTAGAACATTTTCATCATACCCCAGAGAAACTGTATTAACTGTTTCTCCCCTGCTGCCGTCTCGTATTCTCTGCCCCCCACCCAGGGGCAACCACTTTGACTCTCTAGTTGTTGTCTGTAAGTGGAATTATGCAATGCGTGATCTTCTGTGATTCTGTGATTGGCTTTTTTGATATAGCACAGTGCTTTGATGCTTTATCTGTGCTGAAGCATGCACAAATACTCCTTTTTGTATGGCCAAATGGTATTCCACTGTATGAATCAACACATTTTGTGTATCTGTGCCTTTGATAGACAGTTGACTTAATGAAGAGTACAGCTTATAGCCCTTTTGAACAAGTTTCTGTGTAGACAGGTGCTCTCCTCTCTTTGGGTGTATACTAGGAGTGAAGTGGCTGGGTCCCATGGTAACGAGGTATAATTGTCTGAGGGAACTGGCTGACTGGTTTCCAAACACACTGCGCCATTTCCACTCCTTTCAACTGTGTGTAAATGTTCTGATTTCTTCTTTGTTTTTACCAATACTTTTATTGACTGTTATTTCTATTGCCCCCCCATTCCAGTGACAGTGAAATGCTGCATTGTGACTTGCATTTGCATTTTGTTGATGTCCAATGATGTTGACAGTCTTTCATGTGTTTGTCTTTTGTTTCTTTTTAAAGGACTGTCATCTCCATCTTCAAGTTGGGTTTTCTCTTTTTTATTATTAAGATTTTTATGTATTTTATGTGTTTATGTAAGTTCTTTATGCATTTTCTCTGTAGTTTTAAGATATTTTAGCTGGATGGTGCTGGCACATGCCTTTAATCCTTGCACTTGGGAAGCAGAGGCTGGCAGGTCTCTGTGAATTTGAGCCAGCCTGGTCTACAGAGCTAGTTCTAGGACAGGCAAGGCTACACAAAGAAACTTGAAAAACTAAAATAATAATAATAGTAATATAATAATAATTCAGGTGGTGACCCATGCCTTTAATCCCATCACTCAGGAAGCAGAGGCAGGTGTATCTCTGGGTTCAAGGCTGGCCTGGTCTACAAAGTGAGTTCCAGGACAGCTAGGGTTGCCACACAGAGAAATTCTTTCTCAAAAACCCAATAACAATAATAATAATAAAATGTAATAAAAATTTGTATCCTTCTGTGAGTGGGATTGGATATTTTTATATATTTATAAGTAACTCCTTTTTTTAAAAATTTTTGGTTAAAGAGTTTATTTATTATATATACAACATTCTGCCTCCACTATGCGTGTGTGCCAGAAGAGGGCATCAGATCTCAAGATAGATGGTTGTGAGCCACTATGTGGTTTCTGGGAATTGAACTCAGGACCTCTGGAAGAACAGTTGGTGCTCTTAACCTCTGAGCCATCTTTCCAGCCTGTAATTCCTTTAAAAAAAAAAAAAATCAGTTATCTGTTAATAACTATTTTTTTAAATTTGGTTACCAGCCCATTTATTTACTTATTAATTCATTAAAGCCCATGTGTATTTGTACATGCTTTCATATATGTACGCACACCATATGGGTGTCTGGTACCAGTGAGAGCCAGAACAGTGTGTAAAGTCCCCTGGAACTGGAGTTAGAGACACTTGTGAACTGTCATGTGAGTGCTGAGAACCAAACCTGGGTTCCTTTATTTTTTGGATTTTTTAAGACAAGGTCACCTATTGCCCGAGTTAGTCTCCAACTTGCTAGGTAGCTGAGGATGGCCTTGAATCACTGGTCTTCCTGCCTCTACCTTCTAAGTACTAGTTACCGATGTGTATGACTCTCTTAACTTAAAACTTTGCCTTAAAAAATGCCAATTTCTTCTCTTTCTCTCTCTCTTTCTCTTTCTCTCTCTCTTTTTATCTCTGAGACAGTAACTGCTTAAGTTGCTCAGATTGATCTTGTAACCCAAATAAGCCTTGGATTTTCAATCCCCCTGCCTTCCAGGTAGCTGTGGTTCTGTACCTACGCCATCATGCCTGGCTACAGTGGCATTCATTACAAACAAAAAGACTGAGTGCTCCCTGGCCTTCTTCACATTCTCATCCTTTCTCTCCCATCATGCCGGAAGTGCACCCTTGCATCATATGCTGGGCAAGAGCTCAGCCCCTGACACTCCTGTTCCCATTCCCCTTTGTTTTTCCTGTTGCTCAGCCTTCCCTGGTAGTCAGTCCTTGTAATACTGAAGACCCTCTACTTCAGTATTAAGTCATGTATATGGGGAGCGGAAGTAGTTCAGAGGTTGTGATCCCTGGCCACTCTTGGGAAGATCCAAATTTGTTTCTAGAATACACACTGTTGCTCACCACCATTTATAACTCTGGTCCCAAGGATTCCAGTGCCTACTCTGGCCTCAGCACTGCATGCATGCAATGTACATGCGGGCAGACTACTCAGACACATTGAAACAGCCAAAACAAAAACAAAGAAATGTATGTCGGAGGCTAGGGAGATGGCTCAGTAGGCCCTAAAAGCCTGAATATCAGAGTTTGAGTCCCCAGAATTCATACAAAAGCTGGACACTTAAGCAGGACCTTTGGTAATGCCAGGTCTGCCTCAAATAAGTTTATGCCTGAGCGTCAGGTACAGCCACACTTGGCATTCAGGGCCTCTTACTCATTTACCTAGACTTGTTTTCTCTTTTTTTTTTTTTTTTTTAAAAAAAACCTTTATTTATTTATTTTCCTTGGTGTTTGCCTGGAACTGGAACTACAGACAGTTGTTAGCTGCCATGTGGGTGCTGGGAATCGAACCCGGGTCCTCTGGAAGAGCAGACGGTGCTCTTAACCGCTGAGCCATCTCTCCAGCCCCTTGTTTTCTCTTTTTAAAAATAATTTATTTTATTTTTATTTGATGTGAATTGATGTTTTGCCTGCATGTATAACTCTGTAAGGGTGTCAGATCTTGGAATTACAGACAGTTGTTAGCTTCCATGTAGATACTGAGAATTGAACCTGGGTCCTCTGGAAGAGCAGTCAGTGCTCTTAACTGCTGAGCCATCTCTCCAGCCCCAAGATTTGTATTCTCACTGAGCTTATTTTGGGCAAAGTATGTGGTGCAGCTGCGCATCTTACATGTCAAGAGTTCAGGGGATTGTGATCTTTTTTGAAAAGCAGTCACTGGTACCCAGGAAGAGAACTGATCACTGCAAGTTGTCCTCTGACCTCCACAGATGCCAAGATCCTGTGTATCCTGTACACCCCCCCCCCCCAGTTAATTAGGGCTGCAGGCTGCGTGATAGGTAACACAGCCACTCACTCTGTCACACAGCAGAAGGCTGTCTTCAGAGTACCTTTTGTTGTTTGCCCAAGTCCTGAGACCTCTTCAGCAGTGCAGTTAGCTTTAAGTTCACATATGCAGAAAGCCAAGCCCTGTGAATCTCCCGAAGTGACGGACAGATACAGATGCTGATGGTTTTCATTTTGTCAGCTACTGTCTCTCTTCAGAGCTCCTCTCCTCAGCTCTGGATGTCGGAGTCACTCAGCACACACAGTTTCCAGGAAAGATTAGGTTTCTTAAGATTTATTGCTGGTTTGAGATGAGCAAAGGCTTTCTGAGATTCCTCAGCTGATCTCTAGTCTTAGGGCTGCCAGTTGGCATTAAAACAATGAGAAGAAACAGGAACTTTAAAAATGTTGTATGATCTTTTTCTGCCACTTGGCTTGAGGTATCGTGGATGTACTGTCCAATACTAGCATGTAGCTAGAAAGGGCTAGGAAATCATTTTGGTTCTGTTCCAAAATTGTTCCTAATTTGATTTAAACAACAAAATACCTACTTATAGCAAATGTCTTTAAATATGTGGCATTAACTGTTTTGTTAGTACAGAGGTTATTTTAAAATATTTTAATATATTTAAGTAGAAAGTGGGCTGGAGGTGCACATTTGTAATCCAGTACTTTTAAGGCTGAGGCTGAAGAATCTTGAGTTGGAGGTGAGCCTGGGCTACTCAGCTAGACTGTGTCTCAAAAACAGCAAAAATACTGAAATAGGAAGCAACTTTATTAAAAATTAAAGCCCCCGTTATAAAAATAAGAGATATTCCTTAGGGGCTGGAGAAATGGCTCAGGTAAAGAATGTTTAGAGGACTCAGATTCTGTGCCCAGCATCCAGATGGCAGATCACAACTTCTGTCCCTCCAGTTCCGAAGGGTCCAGTGCTCTCTTCTGGCCTCTGAGGGTTTCTAACGCTAGCAAAAGTGCCCCTTTTGGACCTTACTGCCTCCTGGAATAAGAGGGCTTGTGACAGACAGCTCCTTGGAACACAAGTGTTCATAGTGAAAATTGTTTTGTGAGTTGTATATTAAGTTGATTTTGAAGATTTTGTTAAAATTTATTTTGTTTTCAGCTTCTTGTAGAAATTCTTATGAGGCCTACAATCTCTATCCGGGGACAGAAACTAAAAAGTAAGTATATTTGTTACCAGTCCTCGTCCAGTGTGCCAGTGTGGTGGCCATCAGCAGAAGTTAACTCTAGAGCTTGCTCTGTCCATCCCAAGCCAAGCAACGCGCTGCATTAATTGTATATTTGTTAGAAATGAAGATATGGTACCTTTAAAGAAAAATACATGAAAACCGTTGTTTTAAAGAGTTACATCTTTGTTCTTTCTCATAATCACTTGATCTAGCTTCTGTATTCTTTGGAGATTTTTGTTGTTCCATATAGAAAAGCAAGAGATAGCCCCTGGTAAGATCATTTTGTTTAAACAACTTGTCAACCCATCAGATTTTTGTTACAAAGGAGAGTTATGCTCTTATAAAAAAATGAGCCATGTTGGATGTGGTACAGCTCCTTTCATCTCAACCTCTGAGGCAGAGGCAGGCAGATCTTTGTGAGTTCAAGACCAGCCTGGTCTACAGAGTGAGTTCCAGGACAGCAAAGAGAGAACCTGTCTCTCAATAAATAAATAAATGAAAAAGAAAAAAAGTTCACTCATTTCCGGCATCATATACGGCAAAAAGTCAGTCTTTGCATAGTTGATAATTTTTAAAGTTGGGTGATAGGTTTAGTTGTATTGTTTTTACAACTTAAATTGTGGCAGACACTCTTGTAAGTTTCAGTATTCACTTTTTTAAAACCTTATCTTAAAGGTACACTTCACTCTGCCTTAAAACGCCTGAGATCACTTCAGTTGACATCTGTGCATGTGTGCATGTGTGATTTATATACATATACACACACACACACACACACATTTTAAATTTGCACCCACATCAATAGGATGGACTCGTATGTGAGGCCCTGTCTGTCTGTGTACCCAGTAGTAGTTAGAGAATTCAGACTCTTGTTACCATTTCCTGCTCTCATATTCACTTTGAGTGTCTCAGTTTTGTACTCTGACAGCAGGTAGCATCTTTTAATGTAGTGGTTCTCAACCTTTCTAGTGCTGAGACCCTCTAATACAGTCCCTGGTGTGCTGACCCCCAGCCAAAAATTATTTTATTGCTACTTCATAGTTGTAATTTTGCTACTGTTATGAATTGAATAATAATGTGAATATCTGATATGCAACCCCTGTGAAAGGATTACTTGACAACCCCCACCCCACCCAGGTTGTGACCCACAGGCTGAGATCCGCTGCTTTAATAGCTTGTTGGTCACTCTTGGTTTCTCCTCCTCCCAGGAGATGTGTGGATAATGAAGAATGGGACTTCTCTTCTTTTGCTTACAACCACACATTAAAATAAGTAGTGAGCAAATTCTTGATAAATGCATGAATCTAATCCCTTTGGAAATGGAAAGTTGAGAACTACTGAAATACTTTTGATTTATTATACTCTGAATTCATTAAATAAATAAGCAAGGCAAAATGTGTCAAATAGGTTGAGAGGTAGTAATGAGGGACACCACATACCCACATAGTCAAAAGTAGATGAGTGGCCCATCTGTCTGGCCAGGCTAGTCTGACAGGGCCACTCATTGGGCTCTTGAGGGAGATCTGGGTGTTAGAGTTTATGTTAGTGAGGAAATGAATGGAAACTGGTTTTTAAAAAATAAGTACAACACCAGATAAAGCACTCTGATAAATGGCTCATACTCAGTTTTATCATCTCTGGGTTTGGAGCTCATAAACTTAATTTCTTTTTGTGCTACTTATCTTGTTCTGGTCATAGATAAAACAGTGATTTTTTTTTTTTTTTTTGAATTGACAGTATATCAGACATTAAAAGCCACTTTCCTAATATAAATAACGTAACAACAAGAAAACCTAAAACCCATTTAGTTGGCAAGTCTGAGGTAGAAATGATGCCCTTACTTTCTGCTAGCAGAATTTTCAATGGAAATATATGGGAAGCATTTGCTTAGGATTTATACACTGTGGATTCTGGTTGTTCTAATTTTGGCACTTTTTTTGGCACTGCGGTGTGGTGAGGCACTCTTGTGCCCTGGCAGCGCTTGCCTCCCAGAGCTGGCCCTGGAGGCACACGCACAGTACCTACCCAGCTAGGACACTTCTCATGGTCCAGAGTATGCTAATGTTACGCTGGGTTTTCAATGAGAATAATAATGCTGCTCCTTTTCTTTCAGTGAGTGATGAGATGTCGAAGGACTGCTTGAGCATTCTGTATAATACCTGTGTCTGTGTGAGTATTTCTGCTGTTACAGTGCCCATTTACCTTCTAACTTATCTTCACTGGTGAGGTGGTAGTGCTTGAATGTGATGGTAGACGTGAGATTTCAGATATTAAGCCCTTATTTTCTGTGTGCTTAAGAATCAGGACCAGCAGGTAGAAGTAATGGAGAGGCAGAATTTTATAGCATTTAACTAGAGGTAAAGCTACCTCAACAGGTTCCGAACGCCATAGCCAGGCAGCACCCCTCCCCTCAGGTGTGCAGGCAGAGTGTTCATGTCCCATTCTGTCTGTTCCTTCATTTTCATACTAGAAAACAAAAGCCCGCACGGTCCAGCCTGTATAATGAATACAGCAGTCTGTGGGCTTGACCACTGTGTCAAGAAAAATGGTGACTAAAGGAAGTAATTAGGCAGAAAGAAAAGAACAGTTCAGTTTTGAAAACTTAAGGCTGCAGAGATAGTTTATCTGGTAAAGTGCTTACCACAGAAGCATAAGGACCCCAATCTGATCTTGTAACAAAGGACATGTGGCAAATGCCTGTAATGCAGTCCTGAGAGTCCACCTGGCAGAGCCAGGTGGGTACCCAGGCCTCCCTGGCCAGCCAGCCTAGGCTACTTGGTAAATTGTAGGCCAGTGAGAGACTCAGCACGTTTCTATCAGTCTCTTAATTTTGGAGATTAAATTTGATTGACACATTTATCTCACAGATTATGAAGTTCTCTTATCTTGTAGTACCCAGTCATCACCCTAAAATCCAAAGTCCTGAACATGTCTTTGGAGATAATTTATTCCTTCATTACCCCTTGTATTTTATTCTAGCCTTTAAGTATTGCTCATGAGCTAGGTCTGCTGTAGAAAGCAGAGTTGTGAAGATAGAATACCTCTGTTACAACACAGTCAGTGGATGGAGGGTCACGTTTGGTGAAGGATATGGATGGGGTAGATCAGGTGCTTTGAGGCCTCAGAGGAAGAAGAGTGCTTGTGTTTAGAGTGGGTTAGGGACAGTTTCACAGAGGAGGAATCATCTTGATGAGTTGGTAGGCTTGCTTGCCTGTTCTCGTCTTTGACATAATTTATGAATAACAAATCATATGTAATTTAGTATATATGTATATGTACGTATGCTTATGTGAGTGTATATGTGTGTAGAAGTCAGAGAACAGCTGTTGGGAGTGATTCTTTCCTTCCACTGTGTGGGCTCAAGGATCAAATTCAGCTTGCTGAGTTTGGTAGCAAGTGCTTTTACCCATCAAGATAATTTTGCTGGCCCTAAAGCATATTCTTGACTAAAGAAAATGACAGTCATAGATAAGAGACAGAGCATAAATCACTTATGATCCATTAAGAAGGTTAAACAGCTACCAGCAATCTGCTACAGATAGTTGATTTTTGTATGCTGTTTTGTGTAGAAGCCACATTTCATGGCAAGCATTTTTATTTCTACAAAAGGCAAAAGAATAGCTACATTATCTTCTTTTTTTTTTTAAACTTTTTATTTATTTGCCTTGGTGTTTGCCTGGAACTGGAACTACAGACAGTTGTTAGCTGCCATGTGGGTGCTGGGAATCGAACCCAGGTCCTCTGGAAGAGCAGACAGTGCTCTTAACCGCTGAGCCATCTCTCCAGCCCCCCTACATTATCTTCTTAATGGTATATCTCATGATGTAGGCAAAGCATACTTGATTTACATGTTTTATACCAGGAGTCGCTCATTTGGTTCCTGTGTTTGTTGTTTTTTTTTTTTTTTTTTTTTTTTGAACATTTATTATGTATACAGTGTTCTACCTGTGTGCCAGAAGAGGGCACCAGATGTCATTATAGATGGTTGTGAGCCACCACGTGGTTGCTGGGAATTGAACTCAGGACCTGTGGAAGAACAGTCAGTGCTCTTAACCTCTCAGTCATCTCTCTAGCCCCCGTTCTGTGTTCTAAATGGTTGTGACAGATAGAGACTTTGTGGGTAGTGTATCCTTCAAGGGAAGAATACAGTGGTAAAGTAGAACCCTGTGTGCTTCTCACTCAGCCTGGCCTGACCTGAGCCAGGCCTCTGGGGGATTGTCCCTGGCAGATACTTTGTGTGTCAGTCAGAAGAGTGAATTAGTTGATAGCAAAGGAAACTAAGACTGTTGGTTACTCCAGGATCACTTTGGCTCCAACAGAGTGTTTACTGTGCTCTCACTGGAATCCCCCAGACTCTTGAGATAACCATGTACAGGTGAAAAAATGGAGCTTCAAAGTGAGAAGTGATTTTCTCAGGGTCACTTAGATGAAATGAGAATTTAGTTTTGACCCTCAAAAGTCATGTCTTAGACAGTGAGTACATTCAAATTGAGACTGGCCAGCAGAAGCTTTGCACAGCCTTCTTGTGAAACATCACCACCTTTTGCATCCTAAATGTATAGCTTGATTGTCCTCTAGATGAGATTGCTCGCACTAGTTAAGGGCTTTTGTCCAGATGATACTGGTTGGCTCTCTAAATGAAGCCATTAGGGGCTTAGACTTTGTGAGGAAGCTGAAGCTATTCATTGCTTCTTGCTGCTTTCTCATTCCTAGCTCCAAAGCCAGCTCCCATCATGTGGTCTGAGGGCCAGGAATCCTTTTTACATGAATTCCCCATGGTACGCTCTAGTTCCTGTATTTGTTGGATCATGCTAGTTTCTCAGGATGGGATCGCTTTCTGCATCTGGAATAATGCTTTGCTCTTGGTGTTTTGTGTTGTGGTCACAAGCTATTCTGCCTTTCCTCCCTTTCCCTGGGACAGACGGAAGGAGTGACAAAGCGTTTGGCAGAGAAGAACGACTTTGTGATCTTCCTGTTCACACTGATGACAAGCAAGAAGACATTCTTACAGACAGCAACGCTCATTGAAGACATATTGGGTGTTAAAAAGGTGAGCTGTGTTCTCCCGATGGGAGAGCATCTTATTCAACCAGGCTGCTGAGTCTGGTTAACAACTAGACGGGGCTCCTTTAAAAGATTCTCCTCCCGACTCCAGTGGTAAATTCTTTGTTCTTAGGTAGGTTCAGATATAAAATTAGTTGTGTTCTTTCTGCCCATGGGCCCTTATAGCTGGGAAACATAAATACATGTATAAATTGAAGTCAAACAGAGTATAAAACTTCATATTGATCTGGCGAATTTTTAGTGTTCTTTGCCAAAATTGCTTCTCACTAATTGTAGCAGTACGAGTTCTTTTTAAAGCATGCCTGTCTATTGTGTGCACTCCTCACAAAGTGTGTGACTACTCACAAGGAGCTGTTGTGAAGCGTTTATTCACTAGTTTTATTCCTTCTAGTGGTAATATTTGGCCTTTGCTTTTTTAGTTTACCTTTATATTTTCCTGTAGTTAATTCATGAGATGACAGTGTAATAATCACTGAAACCTTGCTGTTCTTTTTCCTTTCTTTTCTTTTCTTTTCTTTTTCTTTTTTTTTTTTTTTTTTTTGTGTGTTTGTTTTGGAGATAGTGTTTCTCTGTGTATCCCTGGCTGTCCGGCTGTCCTGAAACTCAATCTGTAGGCTAGGGTGGTTCCAAACTCACAGAGATCCTCCTGTCTCTGCCTCCCAAGTGTTGAGATTAAAGGCCACCACTGTCCAGTCTCTTTTCTTTTTCTTTTTTATGGTACTAGGCATTGTACTTAGCAGCTTATACACTCTAAGCAAGTGTTCTACCACTGAACTCTTATCTCATGTGTAGCTCTCCCGTGTTTAAGGTTATCTGGGCAAGACTTTGTCTCAGAAAACAGCAACAGAAAGATGAAAACATTAAAGTTTTCTCATCAGAAACTCATTGATTTCCAAAAACACACCCACATACACTATGCTGGAATGTAGGTATATGGCTTATTAGGACCTGGCAGATTTCTTCTCATTGCTGTATAGTCTCCTTGAGGTTGCTGTGGCAGAAAAGAGGTCCCCCCCCACACACACACACACACTGTCACCTAGCTGTCACTTCTGCTTTCTGCAGGCCTTGCCTGGTATTACTTAGATAGCAGCATCACAAGTGGCCATTGTCTGTGTGAACACATTCTCAGTGTGTTCAGCCCCTTTGTGCTCTTTGATAAAATGCCTTTGTTATTTCCAAAGAACCTTGTGCTCAATCCAGTGTGAGGATGTTGTCAGTGCAGGAACTCCACGCTCCTTGGCAGGCTCAAGTCCGAGACAGGGATTGCCTATTCCCAACTCTGCCCACCTGGTCCCTCGTGCCTTCTCATTCATGTCTGTGCTATCTAAACTGGTGATAGGCTCTTCTTCACTTTGTTGGTACCTTGATGTAAAGTGCAAAACGAAAGTGGAAACTTGAGCCATGGGCTGGGAAAAGATACCTGCAGTTCAGACAACTAACCGGGTTGGGGCGGGGGTGGGGTGGGGTGAGGGGGGCATTTAATCCCAGCACTCGGGAGGCAGACAGATCTATCTCTGAGTTCAAGTCCAGCCTGATTTACAAAGTGAGTTCCAGAACAGCCAGGGAAACACAAAGAAACCCTGTCTTGAAAAAGAAAACAAAATACTCAAAGATTTTATATTTAGAATTCATCAAAAATTAAAAATTCCTACAAATTAGCACAAAAAAGACAAATAGCCTAATTAACAAATGAGCTATATTATGAACAGATATTTCACAAAGGAGAAACAGATGAGCCATAGTAGATGTTTGGTTTCTTGATAAGTCAGGAAATATAGCTCTTATACCGTATGAGGTATGAGAGCATATCCAAATGAATGTAGAATGGAAATTCTTTCAGCAGAATGTACTTGTCCAGTTTTTTATTTTGTACTTGACTGTGTGCATGCTGTGTGCACAGCACCTAGAAGCACCGTTCCAAGGGCTGGAGCCTCAGTGTTTTACTGTGCATGCACTGTATGTGACTTGTGCCTCAGCATACTTGTGGGTAAATGATTCTTAGAAATAAAAACATGCAGCCAGCCGCCAAGCCAGTATATATATACATGTAACATACAAGCACATGCACACTGCTGTGGGATAGGCCTCCATTGTGTGAAGATGTATTGCTGTGATTGGTGTAATAAAGAGCTGAACAGCCAATAGCTAAGCAGAAGGAATAAGTGGGACTTCTGGGCAGAGAGGAAGCAGGAGGAGGAATCTAGTCACGCAAGAGAGACAGAGAGAAGGGAGGAGACAGAGGAAGCAGGATGGGTGGTAACAGAACAGAGTTGGATAGAAATGAGTTAATTTAAGGTATAAGAGCTAGTTAAAAACAAACCGAAACTAAGGCCAGGCTTCTATAATTAATAAGTCTTATGTCATTGTCAGCTGGAAGCTCAAAGAAAAATCCGACTACAGCACATTACATGTATATATACATACATGCACACCCACATATATATACACATACATACCACATACATACACACACATACAAATACACATGCATATATACTCCTATATACACTCACATAAACACACATGTAATTAGAAAAACACTTAGGAAGTGAAAATACTAGGGGCTAGGGAAATGGCTTGGTGGATAAAATACTTGTGTGAGGACTGGGGTTTGAATCCCCAACACTCACATAAAAAACCAAGTGGTCATGGTGGCCCATGTATTTACAAACCTACCTCCTAGAACGCATAGGCAAGGGATTCTGGGCAAGCTGGCTAGCTAGTCAAGGTAAATAGGCAAACTCCATGCTTCAATAAACAAGGTAGATCAAGATCTAGTAAGGACCTAACATCAACCTTTGGCCATCACCTGGGCCATACACGCTTATATACATGTGAATATGTATACACATACAAAACAGAAATGAGAACACTGGAGTAAACCCAGAAGGTCTGTCAGCTAGATGGGGCGGTCCAAGTGTGTCATGTAAGGATATTGTTGGAAGACATTCTTTCTCCCACATACGTGTTTATTGGATTGCAATGGAAAACATATGTCTTATTAGTCATTCAGAATTATTTAGTAGCTATTGCCCTAGGAAAACTTCTCCATGGACATCAAGCAAGAACACTTAGAGTGCCACTGTTTCAGAGTAGGAGACCAAAAGCAAGCTTATGGCCTATGTCTCTTCATACACTGGACTATAATAAAGCACAGCTGAGTAGGGAAGTTACTGAGTGATAGAAGCCGCTACAGAGTGCTGTAGTCTCCCTGTCATTTTCATAAAATTAAAACAAAACTGTTTTTAAAGATTTATTATTTATTATGTATACAGTATACAGAAGAGGGTACCAGATGTCATCATAGATGGCTGTGGGCCACCATGTAGTTGTTGGGAATTGAACTCAGGACCTCTGGAAGAACAGCCAGTGCTCTCAACCTCTGAGCCATCTCTCCAGCCCTAAAACATAAAACTTTTTAATGGCAAAGTAATTCATAGCAGTGGTCACCTGACAGAGGCAGAGATATGGTAGGGAAGTTTACACAGAGAAAAATCCCATTATGCTATCAAGTATTAAATTTTAAAAATTAATGTGGGGCTGGAGAGATGGTTCAGAGGTTAGGAACACTGACTGTTCTTCTAGGGGTCCTAAGTTTGGTTCCCAACAACCACATGGTGGCTCACAACCATCTATAATGAGATCTGGTGCCCTCTTTTATATACTGTATACATAATAAATAAATATTTAAAAAATAATGAAGCTGAATGTAATGTAACTTATATTCTAAGGAGGCTGAGGCAGGGAGATTACAGGAAGTCTAAGTCTAGCCTAGGCTACAGCATGAGTTTTAAACTAGCCCAATGGAATACCCCATGTCATAACCAACAACAATAAAATGTGGGTGTGGGGTGACAGGACCTGGTTTTGGACCCACATCCTGAGTTGGACAGGGCTGGCAGGACGAAGGAGCAGAGAGTCGAGACTCATACGCTGAGTTAGATGGGCTGGGGATTGGAATAGCCAAGAGTGTCTGCCGACTGGGGAGAGGACAGCCAACTGTTCCCAAATGCTTCCTTGTTCTTCATCACCAGGTCCAGGACTCAGTTGCTGATTAGTGCATAATTACTGAGCTCCTTGCCACCAGGGGCCATGCATTAGGGCTATAAAGAAAAGGCAAGGCCTGGTGTCTAATTATTTGGGAAATAAACGCAGGACAGATATTAAAGGTTTCTGAACAGTGATAGAAAAAATAGCCAGTTTAGTAGAAGTAAGTGGGATGAGAGAAAGAAGTTGTTGTCTATAGACTATATGACAGCTTCAAACACAAAAGCTCATGGAGTAGACACACTGATGTTAAGGAAGGAAAATACAATAAACAAGTAAGCATTTTTGTTTATTTATGTGTATAGGTGTTCTGCCTGCATGTCTGTCTATACACCACCTGCACAAACCTGCATACAGTGCTAGCAGACGCCAGACAAAGGTTGTTAGGGACCCCAGAGTTGAAATTATAGACAGTTGTGAGCTGCCATGTGGATGCTGGGAATTGAACCTGGGTCCTCTGGAAGAACAGCCAGTGCTCTTAACCACTGAGTCATAGCTCCAGCCTAGAAAAAAACATTTTTTTAAATGTCATGTTCTTAATACATGATAGAGCATTAATCAAATTCTGTCAGTTTAAAAAACAAAAAAAAACCTGACTTGGACTCCTTAGGAAGAAAATGAAGTTTATTTGTCTTACAGTTGTGAAGTTTCAAAGTTGATGCAGCACAGTTTGAGTGACTGTGTCCCCTCATGGCAGAGAGCAACATGGACTTTGAGAGAGACTGGATGGGACTGAAGGCTTCTTATCCCTTCCTCCCACCAGTTACCAAGGAGAAAGGACCTGAAGAACCATCGTCTTGCAGGACACTCCTAGTTTCCTAAGGGTGTCTTCAAGGTCCCGCCCCCTCCCAGTAGCACTCCCCTAAGGGCCTAGCTCTCCATGGATGGACGTGTGCTGAGACTGAAATCATGCAGCTAGGGATAGAAGGAAAATTCACATGCTATAGTGTGTCTGTTAAAAGTTATAGTGAACATTAATTTTAAACCTTTAGAAGTATGTCTGATATCAAGTCAAGAAGGTGAGGTCTGTACTGTGTACATGTACACAAGGACCACCTGTAGGGATGCTCACTGCAACATTCAGTTCATTCAGTTCAGTGAGGAGTCGGATCACCTAAGTGTGCATAGACGAGGGCAAAACACCGTGTAGTACAGTAGCATAAAAGAATCTAACTAGAGCCGCATGCTGGACTGTCTATATAAACCTCAGTGTGGAACCACAAGGAAGGTCTATTCTGTTCACATCACATGCCCAGCAGTGCTGTGGAGATTGATGAAGTGTCACTAAGGTCTGAAAGCTACCCAGGAACAGTGAATACAAGTTCAAAACAATGACTGCCTCCTGAAAGAGAAAGGGGGTTTTCACTGTTGGACTTTACAATGCCTTTGGCAGTGTTTGAAAAGTTTTATTTCTTTTTTTAAAAAATTAATCTAGGTGCCAGGCAGTGGTGGCACACGCCTTTAATCTCAGTTCTTGGGATTAAAGATCTGTGTGAATTTGAGGCCAGCCTGGACTACAGAACTAGTTCTAGAATAAGCCAAGGCTACAATCCCATGTTGAAAAACCAAAAAACAAACAAGAACAAAAATCTAATGTAGAAATAGGGACCTAGTAGACCATTTGCCTAGCCTGTGTAGAGCCCGCCTTGGGTTTGATCCCAGCACCACATAAACTGCATAGTGGTGCATAACTGCAATCCCAGCACTCAAGAAACTCAGGTTCACCCTCAGCTGCATAGTTTCCAGCTAGTCTGGTCTACTTAGACTCTATCTCAAAAGTAAATAAATAAAACTATATAGGGATAATAGTGATTTGTAATTTATAAATTCAAATAATAGGTTTTAAAAGGGAGCAAAATGTGCTACCAGAGAAAGGCAGACTATGGGGACAGTTGTGTGCTCGCAAAGTGAGTGTGACCTCTACACGGTGACATAGGTGAGTGTGACCTCTACACGGTGACATAGGTGAGTGTGACCTCCACATGGTGACATAGGTGAGTGTGACCTCCACATGGTGACATAGGTGAGTGTGACCTCTGCACGGTGACATAGGTGAGTGTGACAAGGTGAGTGTGACCTCTACACGGTGACATAGG
>PVIH01008708.1:0-88531 GCA_004025045.1 Sigmodon hispidus
GTTCACGATTAGATGGGTCCTGGTCAGTTGTGGCACTCGGGTTTGTATGCCTCCTGTCACCTTTCTGGTCAGGGTCTGATTCTGTCTTTCAGAGACCCCTACAGTTGGTTCGCTCAGTTCGAGGTCGTGGCGGGGTTTCCCTCAGCAGGAGCCGTGGAAGTGGTCAGGGACAGAGTCCACCTGCCCCTGCCCCAGAGCGTCTTATGTCTTTCAATGAGCATAAAGCTCATGTATATTATCACATATATTAGAGTCCCATTCTATTTTTTGTCCAAATAATAGTCTATTTCTTAGATATATCACTGTTTATTTTCTGCCTTCAAGTTGATAGACATTTGGGTTGTCTCTCTTTACTATTAGCAATATTTAATGTGAACATACTTTTTGAATAATATTTTTATCATATCAATTATTTGAGACTTTCATACAATTTGTTTGACCATATTCTCCTCCCAGAACTCCACTCTACCAATTCAGTTCTCTCTCTCTCTCTCTCTCTCTCTCTCTCTCTCTCTCTCTCTCCACACACACACACACACACATATACATATGTGTATGTATATATATGTATGTATGTATGTATAAAGATTCTTTCTTTCAACTCACATCTAATTTGTGTTACCCAGAGATACTCTTGGATATTGGGACTGGCTGGGGTATAACCAACTACCTGGAATCACACTTTTAAAATTTCAGATTCTTCCTCTCTAAGCAGCTATCAAATGCTAAAAGTACTTTCAGCTGGGGTGAAAGGTCATTTCCACCCCACCTCCCACTCCATGCTGGGATCTTGTTTGGCTTGAGTAATACATATTTTCCCTGGTCTGTAGTGGGATTTGTTCCTCCTAGGGGTTTAATAAAAAGCTGATTGGCCAGAAGGTAAACAGGAAGTGTGGGTGGGACTACCAGAGTAAGAAAACTCTGGAAACAGGAAAAGCAGAGCAAAGAGACCAGAGGGAAGCCAGAGAAACACGGTGGAGTGATGCCAGCAGAGGCAGAGAAAGAGAATAACCATGCTGCACTGGGAAGAGGTACCAAGTCGCATGGCTAAACAGATTGATTGATTATGATGAAAGAGCTAGCTAGCAATATTTGTCTGAGCCATAGGCTAATGAGCATAAAACTAATACAAATGTCTGTGTGTTTCTGAGGGACAGTGGATCAGAACCTCAGGGCTAGTCCAGAAAGGCCGAGCTAGGGCAGAAAGTCCGGGCCAGGAAACTTACTCACTGGTCCTTCAAGTGTTCGCTATAACAGGCTACAATTTGAAAGCCATGGCCAGATGAGTGTGGTGAGAGTAGGGATGGGGTGTCCAGAACCAATAAGAAATAGCTTTTGTCTAATCATAGAAGTCAGCAGTTAGATGATATATCAAGGTAGATGAGCATGAACCTGGGTAGTAGATTTGTTGGTGGGGGTCCACAATGATGCTTTCACTTTAAGGATGTGGGCAAGGCTAGATTGAGATGGCTGAAGGAGGGAAGTCTGGGCTGTGATAGAAGGGCTCATTTTTCGACAACTAGTCACTTTCACTGATTAATCTGAAGGTCATTTGAGCTCTTAAGTGTTGAAACTTAAAAGTCTTTTCTGCCAGCCAAGTGGTTCTTATCATAGATAAGGCCACTGCAACACAGCTGCTGACTTAGTTCAAGTGTCCCCTGTAAAACTCACGTTGAATTTTATCTTAAGTGTGAGGTAGTATTCAGATGTGGACCAGAGGTGACTTTTCAATGAGGATTATAAATAGCTAATGAATTCATTTATGGATTGATGGGTTAATGGTTTGGTTATCTCAGTGGGTCTGTTCCAGAAGTCTCATTGGCTTTTTCTCTTGAATGCATCCCTTTCATCATCATATGCCCAGCACAGCAAGAAGGGCCTCAGCAAGTGAGCCTCCAAATCTGTGGGGTAATCCCCCTTTATTCTTCTTATTCTTTTGTTTCCTAGTCTGAGCCATTCAGGGTTAGTAAGGGAAAGTGGACCGTTAGAGTGCTGTTCAATATCCTTTCTGAAATGTAGAGCAGCAAGCAGCGTGTGATAAAACTGGGGGAACTGGGATCAAAATGAGCTCACCTTATCCTTATCTTCACATGAGATGGTTCTGTACCCTTGGTTATACAGTGAAATAACCAGATGGGCTTTGTAAGGGCTCAAATCCAGATGATGTTTTCAGAGATTTGAATTAATTGTCTGAGGTGACACTTGGGCATGGGTAATTTTTGTGGGGTTTCTGGGTGATTTTTCCCCTCAATTTGTTTTTTGCCATTTAAAAATAATTTCAAACTTAAAGATACAAAAATCACAATTCTTTCCCAGCTTTTGCAAATTCTACCATCTCAGCTAGCCACCACACGTTATCAGAGTGGAGATGTTGTCACTGATAGAATAGTCTTTGCCAATTTGCAGACTTCATTCACTGTGTGCTCACTGTAACTGATGAGGAATTCTAGATAATTCTGAATAAGGTTGGAATTTTACCCCTCACAGTTGTTCCATCTCCCAGGTGTACTCCGATCCTTTCTGGTGAGTCTAATGTCCACGCAGGTGAGGACTGCATTTGTCCGGATGCTGGAAACCTGGAGTTAGGATTGTACTTGCAAACTGAGTTCCATTGCATGTTAGTTCTTTCCCATTCTCTGACATGTAAGAGCAGTGTCTGACATTTGTGTAGCTTGGTCTGTTTAAGGTGACACTGGCAGTGGGATCAGGACCTATTCCTGGTGCATGAGCTGGCTTATTGGAGCCTATTACCTATAGTGGAATACCTTGCACAGCCTTGATGCAGGGGGGAGGATTTTGGACCTGCCTCAACTAAAAGTACTAGGCTTTGCTGACTCCCCATGGTTGGCCTTACACTTTTGGAGGAGGGGATAGGGGGTGGGTAAGGAGGGAAGTCTGGAGGAGGAGGAATAGGAGGGATGAGAGAGACATCTGTGGTTGGTATATAAAATGAATTTTTAAAAACCCTTTTAAAAAAACCTGTTTTGAGAATCCTGTGCATTGCTAAGCTGTTGTTTCACTGCTGATTTGTTTGAGGGTTTCTGACTACATCTATGAGTTATCAGCTCTCTCTACCAGGAGGAGAAATGAGACCTAGTTATATTCATAGAAAGGTTAGTTACTGAGTCCTAAGTAAAAATGGAAAATGATGTGTTAGAAAGGGATGAGTGAAAGGGTATTTAAATATTACCTCACAATTCAGGAAGGTAGGCCTTTGCTGGACAGAATGGTATTCTCTGTGTGTGCAAGTCTTGAATGCAATTTAAATTTTAATTAGAGATGTGCTGGACCTAAGGTAGAAGCATTTATATAGGGAGGCCAAGGATGCTGAACTGTAAAAAGAAAAAATTTGTGTCTTTGCTACAGATGGCTTATTAAATTAAAACATGTCTCTTAACCTCTGGTCCTGATCCTGCCTTACAAAGATGACTCATAGAAACATCAGGCTGCCAGTTATCCTGAGTGACAGGCTGAGTGCCACAGCCACAGGCATTGCCCAATGTCGCATTAAGCTGGTTTCTTCAAAGACTTTTATTTTTATTTTCTCCTTCAGTCGAGCTACCTTTAATCAATTAGATTTTTTGTCCTGATCTATTTATTACACCCTGCTCTGAGTGAGAACAAGCCTGAATGTCTGCTGTGTGCAAATTAGCGTGACTCCGAGAAGGCTTCAGGGCTGAGCAGAAGCTATTCTCAAGTGAGTAAAAATGCTGTAAATTTGCAAGTGTGTGCACCACCCACCTCCACAGCACTGGATTCCTTTAGGCCACAGATACTCACTATCAGCAAGTCCTTCCCATCTGAAGCAGCATTTCAGAAGCATTTGAACACATGTGTGTTTTCATTAGACCTGTGTGCATCAATCTATCGACAGCCTTCAGCGCCACAAAGGTAAAAGCTGCCCCTCATGTGGGTGTTGAGGAATATTGTTTTCACTATGTGAAAGTGAGTTACATTTGTTTATTTGTTTATGCTGCCTTTGTTACTGATGTACAGATGTATTACATCTGTTTCACCTTGCCTGCCTAAAGCACCTCATTGGTCTAATAAAAAGCAGAACAGCCAATAGCTAGGCAGGAGAGGGATAGGCAGGACAGGTGGACAGAGAGAATAAGTAGGAGAAATCTAGGATTGAGAAAGAAAAATGAGAGGAGAGAAGGAAAAGAGAGAGGGGGATGCCTGAGGCTAGGCTGCTGAGCTGCTGGCTAGGCACAGTAGGGTATATAGGGAGAAAGGAAGGTAAAAAGCCCCGAGTCAAATGTAGATAAAGAAAAACAGGTTAAAATAAGAGCTAAGGTAAGGCCCAGCATTCATAACTAAGAAGTCTCCATGTCATGATGTGGGAGCTGGTTGGTGGCCCTAAAGAGAGCCTGCTACAGGTGGGTGTGTATTTGTTAGGTTTTGTTATTTGAGACAGAATCTTCTTCAGCTTACGCTGGCCTTGAACTAGCTATGTAGCCCAGAGTGTCCTTAAACTCTTGGCCTTGCTTCTTCCTCCTAAGAGCTGAGATTACAAGCATGTACCTAGAACTGTGAAGTAGCTGCTGGGTTTGTGTTTGGATCCATGGTGCATGGGAACCATGTACTCAAACCAGCTAATGCTTCTTCTCTGTCTCTTTTCATCTAGGTTCTAAAAGGAAGCAGTATTTTCCTAAGACTATAGATAAAGAAACAACCCAAGAGGTGAAATAACTTCCTTCCTCAACACCAGGATTCAAACCAGGATCAAATTCCACAGTTCAGCCACACACCTGGTCTAGCTGAATATTTATTTGTGTGATTGTTGGAGCTGCTGGAGACTGAATAAGCTGGTGTAAAGGTCTTTGCATAAGGCACAGAACAGGAGCACCTCCAGGCTGTGTTTGTGGACCTTCTTAGTTCACCTCAGGAAATTTTTACTGTCAGAGAAGCTATGTGTTCAGCCTAAAAAAGACCAGAGTTGTCTCTTTGGTGATGCCTTGGTCATTCCCGGCTCCATGTTGTTTGGTGGAAGGACAGCTTGAGGTGTCCACAAGGACAGGTCACATGCCTAGCCCTGCACCTCCAATCCCAGAATTGAGTACAACATATGGAGTCACCTAGCAGAGAATGTGGCTTGGCTACTCAGGAAGGTCTCAGCCTGAGTTCCTGACTGACTCTGTAAACTTTACAGCTAGCTCATTCTCCCTAAAGCCCTGGTAAATCCAAGCACAGGACAGCTCAGCCCATCTCTCTGGAGTGAGGGGCATTGCATTGTGTCTCTATCAGAGAAGAAGCAAAGTGAGTCGGGCTCTGTGGTGCAAGCCTGTAATCCCAGCTGAAGCTGGAGAATCTTGAGTTCATGGTCTCCATGGGCTACAGAATGAGTTTGAGGCCAATTTGGGCATCTTGGGGATAAAGAAGGTTGGGACATAGCTCAATGGGAGAATATTTGTGAGACCATGAATTCTATCCCCCCAGAAGCACAGAAGATGTTGCCAGGGAACCAGAAATAGGATGCAGGCTGGTTTTCAGGTTGTTTCTCTAAGAGCAAGCACTCCTGAGGGGATAAAACCTCGCAAGGCCGCCTACCCAGAAGTCTTGCCAAGCACCTCTGCAGGTGAGTCATGCTCAGATCCACCCTCTTCCCAGGCAAACACCTCCAAATGTTGTGGAAGAAAGTGCCAGAGCCTGGTGGGAGGAGCAGCCTTTTGTGTGTGGAGGGTCCCTGTGGGAGCCCACTCCTGTTCCCTGTGTTTTCTGATGAAGTCACTTGCATGAGGAAGTCACCCAGACCTCTTGAATGTTTCAAAGGCTCAAGCCTAGAATTTCTCCTTGGGAAGGCCCTTGCTTTCTTAAGACTTGCCTCCTTCTCTAGCTCTTTCTTATGCCTTCAACAACTGAGAAATAGGTTTTGTGTGGAGTGGGTCAGACATCAACCTGAATTCTAGACTATTTATATTTCCTTTCTTCTCCTTCCTGCTAGAGGCTTTCACAGAACCACAAGTACTTCCCAAGTAATGAGATTCCCTTTCACCTCCTCCTCATGTAGAAGAGTTGGCCTTCTAGAGACTTCTCACCCCTTCATTGTCTATGACACCAGCTGACCAGGCAGACCACATCAAGGCCCCCTGAGGCCCACAAACTCCATCTTGCCTGATGTAGGAGAGAGGAAAATGAACTATGCCAGGAGTCTCTTGCCAGGTATGGAGCTGTGAGCAGCCAGAAGCACAGGGTTTGTATTGATGGACCCCTGAATAGCTACAATGGGGCACATAAGCTAGGTCGCTGAGGAGCCACCAGCTCACTGGGCTACAGTGCTCCAAACCATCATTTCTGGGATTACAGTGACTGCAGCTTAGGCATTTAAAGATCAAGTAAGTGCAAACGTGGACATCCATTAGGTATGTGTCCTACGTGAGACTTTTGGGGTGTGCTAGAGTTTTTATAGCTCAATAGAGTGACTGTAACAAAAGCTAACAAAGGTCATGAGAGAAGCCACTGGGTTTATTTGGGCTGATGATTGTTCCAGGTGAGGCACTTGCATATTTGGTGTGTATGAGTCTAAGCCAACGTAGTAGGTGAAGACAGCCTCTGCCCTGTCGTGAATCTGTGCAGACATCTGAATGGAGTCCCCTAAGGAGTCTGTATTTGGGGCTGATTTTCTCTATATAGGGAAAGATTTTTTTTTTTTTGAGGATTTAGAAAATGAAAACTGTGTTCAGCAAGTCTCATGAGGCTTTCTTTAAAAAAAAAAAAAAAAAAAATGGAGGGCAGGTGAGATGATGGTTCAGTGTGTAGAAGGCCTCGTCACCAAGCCTGACAACCTGAGTTCCATCCCCACAGCTCAGGCCAGGTGTTCTTTGACTTTGACTGCCATATTTCTTCCACACTGCTGGGACCAATGTATTTGCTCTCTCTCTCTCTCTCTCTCTCTCAATCTCTCTCTCTCTCTCTCTCTCTCAATCTCTCTCTCTCTCCCTCTCTCTCCCTTCCTCCCTCCCTCTCCCCTTCCTCTCTCTCTCTCCACTTGTGCACGCACTTGGAAGGAAAGTCAATACCTAGTGTGAGCTAAGTAATAGCCCCAGTACTGAGCTACATCCCCAGCTCATGTCAGCTTTGAGAATAAAAAATTCTCCACTACCCCATGCTTTCTCT
Organism: Sigmodon hispidus; assembly: GCA_004025045.1. Lineage (NCBI taxonomy): Eukaryota > Metazoa > Chordata > Mammalia > Rodentia > Cricetidae > Sigmodon > Sigmodon hispidus. Next base: position 7,117 of record PVIH01008708.1, read on the forward strand.
TTACATATGCTGATTTCTGAGTCTGGAACACCCTTCTCCTGCATACCAAAACATTTTACTGAACTTCCATTCAGTTCCTCACAGAGAATTCTCTCTGTCTCCCAAATCATGTCACATCCTGCTGGACCTTTCTATTCCCATCACACTTATAACTCCTGTAAAACTTGTAACTCAGGAAATCATCACAGATCCCAAGTACAGGTTATAAATCTGCCTGTCTTGCAGATACTGGATCTTTTGAAATGGTGTAATTATTTGAGATGAACTGTAAAGCCATGTGGAAGTTATGCTGAGGAAAGAATACCAGCTCCAAGAGAGAGACATTTTCCATAGGCAATGTCAGAGATGAACAAAATGTCCCCTGCCTTAAGAGAGAGCCCTGCTTTAGGAACTGAAGAAGTGTGACTAGGGGGAGGCAGATGTTCCAGAAAGTACCAAGGATGCATGAGTCTGACCTTGTCTTCAGTGTGTTCCTGGAATATTTGTGTATGCAGATGTCATTTCTTATTTATAAATTAGACCAGAGGCATTGTGAGTAGGTAGGTGGATGGAAGGACCAAGGTGAGTGTGTGGGGCTAGAGAGGAAAGAGTAACTGGTGGGGAGCTGGTGGTGTTTGGGCATGTATTCAGTCATTTTTGAATGTGGAGGTGTGAGGTCCGGGAATACTTGGAACGAAGCTCCAGAACTCAAGGTCTGTCAGAGAGCAAGGGAAGAAACAGCTTTCCTGGACAGGTGGAGTGTGCTGGGATTTCCTATCAAAAAAGAGGGAAGGAGGCATTACCAAAAAGGGGTTGGCATGAAAATGAAAAATTTGTGTTTAGGCAGCAGCAAGAAGCTAGAATACAGCAGGAGTCCAGGTTGGAAATCAGTAGCAGCAACAGCTCATATTTACAGACATATCCACGCACTGGCCATTGTTAAGTGGGGTACCTGTGTGTGCCCAGCAGGGATTTTGCAGGCAGGGTTTTGTAGCAGAAGTCATCTGATTCCTCATCCTCACAGAATACCCAGTATATTGATAAAGTAATACAAAACTATTGATTCTATTTTAGATCCCTTCCTCTATTCTATCTTCTCTTCTGTTCCCACAGACTCATCCTTGTTCTTCATCTTACCCAATTACCCACACCTCTGGGTTCATTTAGAAACAGGAAATGACAAGCAGATATTCCCTGATAGCCAAGAAGCTGGGACTCTGCAGAGTGGACATTTAGAAACCCAGTGCTGTGCACCCAGTTAAGGAGACTGAATGTATGTCATCCTCCTGGGAGAGAGAAAAACTTTTTCATCTGGAAAATAACACATGCAGACCCCTTTAGAAGGTTCTTCCTGAGAGCCGTTTGCCAGCTGTGCATGATGTCACAATAGGCAGAGACCAAGGACACAATCTGCCTTAGGGGGTGTAGTCTCCTCAGATGCAAACCCTTCAGGTGATCTGATTATCAAGTTGTGGCCCCTGTGTGATGAGATACTGTGTATTTAATAAAAAATAGTCTGGAATGTCAAGGGACAGAGCCCTCTCTCCAGCCCTTTTTTTTATTTGTTTTGTTTTGAGACAGGGTTTTCTGTCTTACATCCCTGGATATCCTGGAACTTTGCTTTGTAGACCAGGCTGGCTTTGAACTCACAGAGACCCTCCTGTCTCTGCCTCCCAAGCCCTGGGACTAATGGCTAGTCTACCACTGCCCGACTTTTTGACCTTGAACTCAGAATTGCAGAGGAATCTCTGTCTCCTGGGATTAAAGGCATGGCTAACCACTCTCTAACCTCTGTGGCTGGGCTGTGGGTGACTCTGTCCTCTGATATTCCAGACTGTACAATATATAAGCACAGCACGTGAGAGGGCGAGAGTTCTAGAGCATCAGGGAAGGCAGTACAAGCTAACTAGGAAGTAAACCTCCTGGCAGAGACATGGCTCTACACTTCTCTTTACAGTGATTGGCCTTATTTTTGTCCTCAAATATGTCCCCCACTATCACACCACACTGGACCCCACAGTCATCACCTCATTTGGGAAATAGGAGCTTTTCATATGAAATGAGCTCAGATGAGGGCATTCTTGAGTTGAGAGAGGTAAGGCTGTCCCAGAGTGGTCCCCATACTTAACTACTTAGAAGAGAGGATAGGAAGCCCCTGAAGGTGGAGGCAGAGATTGAAGAGATGGTTCTAGAAGTCAGAGAAATCAAGGACTGACTGCCAGTCACTTCCAGAAGCTTGAAGAAGAGGAAGGGGAGGATCAGAGAGAAAGGGAAGGGAAGGAGAGGGGGAGGGAGAGAGAGATGGGGTTGGGGTGAGGATGAGAGAATGGCTCTAACAATACCGTGACTCAGGACTGCGAGAGAAAACGTGTTAGTTTGACCAAGCTAGTCTGTGGCTGTCCCAGCAGCCTTGGGGAATTAAAACATCAGGGAAGATATAAAACAGCAAGCCAAAGTCCAGGTCCATGAGCTGGATCTTGAGGGGAGGGGACACACTCTATAGCAGTGCTTTTCAGGCTAGCCAGACTAAGACGGTCACTAAAGGCATTGGCTCTGGTTCAAGGCTCCTCTCTACTGTTCTGTCGTCTATCTTGGATGACTGTCAGCAAGTAGCTTAGTTACTATGTGCCTCAGACCTTACCTGTAATGTGCTAGTACAGTAGTTTACCTGTGAGGGGTGCTTTGGGGATGAGGTGCTGAACATGGACATGTAGAACAGTGGTTATTGCCATACTCTTATTGATGACATCATTCATGTGGACTATGGATGGGAAACAAGATCTTCCAGACTCTCAGGGAAATATATAACCTGCTCCAACCAAGCATGTCTCTGACTCTGTGTATCATACACCCAAGCCTACATACCCATGCTGCCAAGCACATGGCCTCGGCGATGAGGATTACAGGAGCTGAGCAAAGATCAGATATGGGGCTGATTAAATATTCATGTGTGTCTTGGGTCCAGGTCAGCATGTGTGAACACAGAGCTCTGCTCCCCACGAACCATCTGTGATTCAGATGGCATGATGTCCCCTGCACACCAGGCCTGCTACAAGATTGTTTGATCCAGAAAAGGCAGAGCAAATTGCCAAGCAGTGGAGGGAGGCTGCAGCTATTAGATCCCTGGAATTATCCCTCCAGGTCCTGAAAGGCCCACCTCAAATGCAAGGTTCTGGGAAGAACTCCAAAAGCATTTGGAGTCTCTTTTTCCCAGTTCCCAGCTTCTCCCTGGTGTCACAGGAGAGCAACTGCTGAGCACAGGCTAGAGTTTGAAGCTGGCAGCAGGAAGCAGTTTAGAAGGAATTAAAATGTTCTCTGGAGTCCTTACCCAGTTAGCCTGCTCTGGTTGCTTCCATAGATCCAGGCTTTCAGGTCCTAGGGACAACATCATTTTGTGCTTCATGCTTCTGACTTGTGGAATATAAATACAATAAGCTGAACCCAGCCATGTCTACCAACTATCTTCCAAAGTGAAAGCTTTTTAGTATCCTGTGTTAGGTTGGGGTCAAATGAGACTTTTGTGCCTTTCCCTCACCTTGAAACCGTATGTGCTATTATGGCAGATAATGATGAATATGAATCCTTTGAACTCTTCCCACTGAGATTACAAGCATATGTCTTCATGCCCGGGTTTTATTTGGGTGCTGGAATGGAACTCAGACCCTTATGTATTTGTTAACAAGCACTTTACCAAGTAGGCCTGTCCCCGATAAATAACTTATTTTGAAGGCACTGGATTTAGAATAGCTTATTGGGAGTAGATAGCTGGAGCCATCTCCAGTCTCAGGTGGAGAGACAGAACACAACGAACAGAGCTGGGCATTTTCTGGTAGCATTTAACCAACAAAAGCTGAGGCCCAAGGGAAACCTAGTACTAGATTCCTTACTGGTAGAGACTACATGCAGGGCAAGGACCCAGCCCAGACTCAGGCTGGTGGGTTTCTTTCTCTTCTTTTCACTAATGAGGAATTCCTCTTGCTAGAAACCTGTGAATGAGCAAATATAAGCAAAGAAAACTCTAGTAGCACAAATATCCAAAAAGTTCAAAAGCAGAGGACAACATCACAAATTCCTACCATGGTTGTCATGAGAAGATACCTGCGATAACCCATAAGGATGGAAAGTTTGCTTTGGCTTCTGATTTCAGAGTCTCCGTGGTTCCTGGCCTGTCACTGCATAGTTCGTTATGACAGGGACATGTGGCAGTTGGTGTCTGTTTACCTCATGGCGGCCAGGAGAGAAAAAAAAGCAAGGAGCAAAGTTCCCCATACCTGTTCCAAGGCCACTCCACCAGTAACTTCACTCATGTAGACCCCATCTCCTAAAGGTTCTGACAGCCATGCCTATAACACATGCATCTTTGGGGACGCTTAAGATCCAGACTACAGCATCTACTCCAGACTAGAGTGACTAGATATGTTGACAGAAGTTCCTCTTTCTTCGAAAACCTGAGGGTTCAGAGAATGTTGTATGTGTACTGAAATAAATCAGATAAAATCCCCACACAGACTAGCAGCAGCAAGAAAAACAACCCCAAGAAACAGATCATTTCTCCTGATTTCTGGTGGGGTATGATTTGCCTTTCCGTGGTCCCACTTTGTACTCTTGGCACTTCTGATCCCCCCAACCCTTTTCATAACTGTAATTAATAAACTTTAAGAACAGCATCGACCAACAGCTATGTCTCCCTGCCTCAGTAGCTCCCAGATGGGGTGGGGGTGAAAGTTGGTTCTTCACTGACTATTGAAACCTCAGGTATATTAGATGCTCAGTAAAATCTTATTGGATGCATACACAATTCAGCAAGGTGTATCTGACATCCGGATTGCAAGGCCTTGGTCTTCGTGTAAGCCAACAATCACGTCTCTATGTGGAGAATGTGGGTGCCCACACTCCTTGTTCTGTGACCCTCCTGAAGGATCAGGAGCCTGCTTTTAGATTTCAGTTAGCTGAGTATGTTGTCATGAGTAGCAGAAAAAGCTAACAACCCTGTTCTGCTAAGCCAGCCATGCCTCCCTACACAAGTCACCTAGATGGAGTGGAAATCTCCTAGCTCTCTTAAATAAGTAAGCATGGAATCCAAGGAGAAAGTGAGGCTGAGGCCTGGAGAAATGGCTCAGTGAAGTGTTTGCTTTGTGTGAGGACCTGAATTTGATGCCCTAGCATCAGCTTAAATAAACCTGGGTGTGGTGGTGTGCCCTGGTGCTTATGGGACAGAGAGGAAAGGTTGTTGAGGCTCACAGAGAGTCATCTGAGACTCAAAGAGATCAAAGTAGATAGCAGCTTAGGAATCCAGGTGCACATGCATCTGCACATGATCAGGCACCCACTCATCCACATACACTCACCCCACACTCATGCAACTGAGGCTTCTGTAAACTATTAGCAGTAGTTTGGATGCAGAATTGCAGTAAATAATACTCAAACCCACGCGTTGTCTACAGCTAAGGAAGTTTTTAAAACAGCTTTAGGGAGAGACAGTTCACATACTATCCTTGTTACCATTGAAGGTAACAGTTCCATGGATTTAGAATGTTCACAAAGGTTGTAGCCATCACCACAATTGAGTTTTTGAGACTATAATATAATTACATCATTTCTTCCTTTGGTCTCCCCCCTTCAGAAACTTTGCTATACTCCTTGTCACGCTCTTTCAAAGTCACGGCCTCCTTTTTCATGAATCAGCCTCTGAGCACTTTATCATTCCCCCCCAAAAGCTTCATATATGTTGTTGGTTTTCATTTCTCCTCCAGCCTCCTTGCACTAGGAAAATGCTAATTCACTTTCCATCTCTGTGTTTGCTTTTCCTGCCAACTTTAAATTGCTTTATACTTTATAAAGTTTTTAATGTCATCTTGTATTGTGTGTTAGTACTTCATTCCTTTTTATTGTTGAATAATATTCCATTATGTGGGTATGCCACATTTTGCTTACTTATTCATACATTAGTTTATTCATTCAGACAATATTCAGCTTGTTTATACCTTAGCTGTTATTAATTCCCATCTGTAATTTTTCTCTGGGTATATATTTTTATGTATTTTGAGGCTTTACACTTAAATGAGGGATTGCTGGGTCACATAGTAACTTCATGGCTCAGAAATTTGCTGGCATGAGGCTGTGAAAGACATTGTGTGAGTGTATGTGTGTGTGTGTGTGTGTGTGTGTGTGTGTGTGTGTGGTAGAAAGGGAAAAAGGGGGGAGAGAGAAAGAGAAGGGAAGAGATTTAATGAGGGTAGAAGCTGGGTACTCAACTAGGAGCATATCCTATACTGTATGCAGCGGTTCCTAGCCAGGTAACTTCTGATCTGAACATTTTTATCTTCTTTTCTCTCTTTGCTGATTGCTGCCTGGAAAGCTGTGGTCCTTCAACAGTTCCTCAGTTAGAACTAGGAACACACAAGCAGAAGGGTTCTGAAATACCGATGAGGTTCATGTCTTTACCATCCCTAGTGCTGTAAATATTAGCTGTCACTTGTAATATATGTGCCTTTTAGCCCTATAAACTTTCTAATAATCACACAGACACACACAGGTATAAATGTTCTTGCTGTTGAGACATGTGTGGACACATACTGGGTTGGCCACCACCAAGGGAGTGATGTTACTGTCTGTCTGTCAGTGCTCTCAAGCACTGGACTGTGAGTCCTGGTGAAACATAGGGGCAGTGAGGGAAGGTTTAGATTTAGAACAAACCGAGGTAATTTTGGGGTGTTGGTTCTAGTGTTTGACCCTGAGCCTACCCCTCTGGTGCAGCCTTTCTGACACCCCAGCACCCTCTGTGGCTAACACAAGGCGTCCAGAACTTGTCACATCTGGGCTTGAGTATCTCCACCAACTGCAGTCCCCTCCCCACTTCAGGAAGTTTTGCTTTGGTCACTTCCTGCTTATAGGTTCTGTAGTTCCTGGGCAAGTCCACGTGGAGCTTTTTGATTGTATGTCTTAAATCTGCCCCCTGTGCAAGGGTTCTTTGCCCAGGCTTCAGCAAGATATGTCCGTGATTCATAGGCCTTCCTGGAGTTGCCTTGCTGTCTCTGCACAGATGTAGAGGCCTGATGACGTCAGTGGCATCAGCTGCCATCTCTGAAGTGGATGCCTCCTGAATTGATGGATGTTTGTTCCCAGTTCGTGACAGTCTCCAATAATACTTTAAGCCTTTTCTCTCTGAACCATCTCCCTGGGGCTGACTCAATATGGAAAGATATTTTTTTTGGCAGTGCATTGTTTGTTTTGTAAAGGGAGCTCTCCACCCTCAGCTAGCTGGCTGCTTTTCCTTTAAGCAAGGGCTCGTTTGGACGGACTCTGCTGCAGTCCTATTTGTTATTTTTCCTACCTGAGAGCTGCCTCTTTCATTTCTGCCTGCTGCTTTCCAAAGGTCCTGTTATTCAGTCACCTTGCACATTCAGAAGACTCGGGGGGCGGGGGGGGGGAAAACACTGACTGGACTGGGTGTTTGGGGAAGTGGGGATGGGAAGGCACCGTTTTCTTTCTGGCCACAGGGCTGATGGTTAGTGTTTATTCTGCTTCCAGGTTGCTGAGCCTTTTTTTAACATTTTTTGAGGTCACTGTGCTCCAGGAATCAGCAAGGACCACAACCAGAGAAGGGACTGCTTTGTATTCAGAGCCCCATCCCTGCACAGGTGTGTGTGCATGCTGAAATGTCGAACTAGAGAGGAAAACTCTCTTAAAACTGGGACATTTTAAGAGAGAAAACCTCGTTTTAAAACACACACAAGTTCGTGCTTGACCCAAAAGATTCATCTTGCAAACCCTAACAAATTAGCATATTGATTCCTTTGTTTATGAAATCTATCACGTGATCATACCATACCAGTGGATTGATTTTTTTTTTTTTTTTTTTTTTGCCACATGAGCTAAAAGCATTCTTTACTGGGTCCTGTATTAATGACTTAATTGATATATTTCCTATCATAAGCCACAGAGTCGCTCCTGGGATAATGACTTAGTTACTTAATCAGCAAAACATTCCGAGTGCAGTATCTCTCAAAAGTGATCAAAACAGGGATGTGTGTGACACCAACTAGAAGCTGCCTCTGGCCTTTGGGTCTGCCGTGCTTTGGCCCAGGCTCTCCAGAAACCTCTAGAAGGCTTCAGTGTTAGCTTGTGCTGCTCCCAAAAAGGTGGTGTAATCTTCACAAAGTTGGAGGTAAGTCACTGGAGGCATGCTCCTGAAGGGGGTGTCCAGTACCCAGCCCCTTTCTCTAGTTCACTTCCTGTCCAGCATGGGGTGAGCAGTCCCTTTCACAATGTCTTCTCGCCGCCATGATGTTCTCTGCTTCTCCACAGGCCCAAAAGGCCAAGCAAGTCCCTGGACCAAGTAACAGTAGACTGAAGCCTTTGAAACAGTAGTGGAAACACAGGATCCAAAGGAGATAGATCCTGACCAATTGATGCTGCTGTGTGGTAGTCAGGAATGAACATCTCCACCACACAATTGCAGAGAGGTCCAGTTAATATTCAGCCCGCAGAGTGAACTATGATTGACATGTTGTTGGGGAGGTGCTTTATGCTTTAGCTCCCTGTGACACCCAGGAACCGGGACAACTTTAATAGCTGCTGTATTACTGCTTTCCTGCCTCCCATGCAGTCCTCATCTCACAGGGAGACTTGAAGCTTTTAGGATGCTGGAAACTGGGACAGACCCAGTTCCTCTGGAGGCTCGTTTCTAAACCATGCCAACAGCTGTTATCATGTCCTAGTAGTGAACTAGGCTTACCCAAACCATGCTCACCCGTCCGCACGGACCCTATTCAAACCTTGCCCCAACGTATGTTGTCATACACAAATCCTGAGCAAATAATTGACACCAAATTAGATTATTTGTGTAGTATTTAGTAGTTTGTGCTCCAAGCAGCTCTCAAACGCTCTTTACAGTTCTTAAATGCACCCAGCACCAAGAGTGCTGTGGAAGTTGGCTCAAGCACAGAGGCAGAGTAAGCATCTGTGTGCAGGCTTAACGTACATTCCAGTCCCATGCCCCGCCTCCCTTCACCCAACACCCGATGTGATTATTCCATGATAAAAATAGGAGGCTCACCATAGTTCTTCTGCAGGTGGAAAGCTTTATGGAGAGATGATTTTTTTTTCTCACACCCTTGTCATGTCCTTGGGTGCCAGATGGACAGATGTCTGTTGGTGATCATGTGGCAGAGTGGACTGGGGCTTAAGTAGTCCACGTGATCAGAGTCAAGGTCATAGCAGAAAGATTTTCCATTTCTCTCTGTCCTTAGATGATGCCAGACAGTAACATTAAAGAGGGTGGAGGATAGAAACAATAATATTGGGGTGCAATATGGTCAAAGTGCATCATGTGCATGTGTAGAAATGTCATAATGAAACTTCTTTCTTTGTGAAATTAGTACATGCTAAAAATAGAAATGGATTATGGATATGTATAACATTTTGTCAGGAAACTGCTGATTTTACTTTTATTATACTGTGGTGGTGCTTGGCAGAAAAGAAGATGGGATTATTTAGAAACTATTAGATATAAAAATAAAGAGAAGATTCTTAGTTATTTGCTAAGCTCCTACTTGGTGCAAGGCAAAATTTCTCCAAGCCTTGGGCTACTAGGACCACCTTACATTGAGGTTCTTTGGAAACATTAAGATGTTTTCAGTGTAGTATGAGTCAAGCCATAAACGTGAAGGTACTGATAATCTAATACTTTTTAGTTGCAATGTTTTTAGCATGTAAAGGAGTTTCTCTTGTTTCTTCTGGAAAACTTCATTTAGAAAAATATGTTCAGCAGGTACATACATAGATAAGTAGTATGAACCAAGTCACTGACCCTTGTCTTGGGAGGAAATGATGGATGGAGGTGAGGTATGGTATAGGAGTAACAACAGATATTTGATTTTTTTTTTCAGGCAGCTAAATGGGAGCTGAAAATTAAAACTTTACTCCTGCACAAATAGCTTCCAATTTAAGATGGCTTGATTTGTGATTCCTCATTTTCCATGTGCATGTGCATGTGTGTGTGCTTGCCTGTGTGTGCGTTCATGTGGTGTGCATGTGTGCGCACCTGGGGTTGACATTAAGAATTATCCTTCATAGCTCTTCCATGTTATTTGAGACAGGGCCTCCCAGTCAAACCCAGATCTTACATAAGCAGCTACTCTTGCTGGTGAGCTTGTCATAGGAACCCTCTGCTTCCGCCTTCCAGTGGTGGGATGTCAGGCACTTGAGTTGATTCTAAGGATCCAAACTAATCTTGAATGTGCTGCCAAACTGTGGTATTCCTTCTGTTGTGCCAAAAGTATTCATGATACAGTATTGCAATATCCAAAGTAAAGGAGAATCTCTATTGGTCTAGGTAGTGGCACTGAACAATACCTGCCTCAGAAAGGCATGCAAGCAAAGACTGTTGAGTTTCCCAGGACGTCATGAGCACTCTTGATTGTCGGAGAGGCTTGATCACAGCCTGTGCTACAGGGCTGTGTCTGACCATGCCCAGGCCTTCCAGCTGAGTCCCTAGTAAGTTACTGCAGGAAATGACTCAATCTCCACATCAATGCATGCCGTTTTTATTTATCACTCATGTGACTGAGGTCATTCCTTTTATGTGTTCACTCAGAGACCTGGGTTAATGGCCAATGTCTTCCAGGGGCCTCAGTCCTGGTTTTCCCAATAGTAAGCAGAATCTGAGATAAGGGCTGAGTACTGGAGATTTACTTAGGGGGTCTAATTAGGGGGCTGAAGAGACTGAAGATTTCAGAGAGACTGAAACAGGGATCAGGGTGAAGCCTGTATAGACATGGACTTGCAGAACACTTCTGAGACATCCTGAGCATGCGCTTGTTATCTAGGGTTGCTGTAATTAAGAGCACTAAGAACTGGACAACCAAAACAATAGGAATTCTTTGTCTCACAGTTCTGGAAGTCCAGCATCAAGGTGCAGGCCTGGCTGGCTCACCTTAGGTTCCTATTGCAAAGATAAAACATCATGACCAAAAGCAGCTTGGGAAGAAAGGATTTCTTTCACTTTATAGTTTATATGTTCATCACCGAAGGAACTCAGAGCAGGAATCTTGAGGCAGTAACTGAGCACAGGCCATTGTGGAGGGCTGCTAACTGGCTTGCTCCTCCTACTCAGTTGTGCAGCCTTTCCTATAGAAACCAGCACTTGGATGGCACCACTGGCAATAAACTCAGCCCTCCCTTGTCAATCATTAATCAAGAAAATGTACCACAGCCCAATCTGCTGGGGACATTTTCTCCACTGAGGTTTTCTCATCTCAGATGACTCTAAACTGTATTGAGTTTATTAAAAAAAATAAACCAGGACATGCTGTGAGGGAGAATCTGCTCCATGCTCCTTGCCTAGCTTCTAGTATTTCGCTGGTAATCATTGGCTTTTGATACCATGTGGCTGCATCACTCTGCTCTCTGCTTTTCTCTTCACTTGATGTATACTTCTCTCTGACCCCCTATCCCCCTTTATCAGGATGCTAGCCATACTGAATTAGGCCCATTCTAAAGACCTAGTAACTGAATCATCCACAAAAATTTTGTTTCAAATTAAGAATATCTTCCTAGGTACTAAGAGTCCAGACTTCACTGTCTCTTCTGGGATCACAGTCTGTTTAACAAGCTGTGTAGACATACCTCAGAACTGTCTACCCATGGGATCTAAAGGGAACCACTGGCCCCAACCTCTATTACCCACGTCCCATGCACATCAACTTTCTCACTCTTCCAGACTGCATCTATATCAGGGCCCAGTGGATCCTGCTAGAGTTCCATGCAGAGGCTGTAAAGAACCTCTGGGACAGAAAGTGAGAGGTGCATTGAGTAGTTGAGGCTCCGTGGAAAAATGCTATGACAGACATTGACACCAGGAAATAGAGGTGAGTCCAAACAAGTATCTGACAATTGCACCAGGGTGTGGTTCCTGCTTGCCTCTTCTACTGATCTTGGAGCTCCAAGAAGCAATTTTATGCTGGCCTCCCCCAATCCCCACCTCTATTGTATACCTGATACACAGAACTGTGCCAGGGCATTATGACATCTGACTTAATGTTGAAAGACTAGAGGGATATCCATCTATTTCAACATCTTCCTCATGGCTATGCGTTTGAAGGGCTTGATACAGCTGTAAAGCATTCCTTAAGCCAATTAGGCAGCATTCTCTTACCTGTCATTTTTCTTTCTTTTTTTTTTAACTTTATTTATTTATTTATTTGCTTTGGTGTTTGCCTGGAACTGGAACTACAGACAGTTGTTAGCTGCCATGTGGGTGCTGGGAATCGAACCCGGGTCCTCTGGAAGAGCAGACGGTGCTCTTAACCGCTGAGCCATCTCTCCAGCCCTACCTGTCATTTTTCTATCTGTATTCTGTTGGGAAGAGTATAAACTATGATCTGCTCCCTTCATTTCTCATCCCACTACCTCCTAATTTTTGAGAGAAGCAGTTACATGGCATTTTGTTATTTCAAATTTTTATGCATCCCAGCTGTCTCCCCCACCCCATTTTTGTAAACCCACATTAAAACAAACATTCCTGGTGGTATAATAGCGAAGTGTCTTTGGACAGGATCCAAGGTGGAGCCTTAGTAGAAGAAACAGTGCCGTAACAAGGCTGCTGTGTGTGGCTATGATCATTGTCATCCTTATTTCAACATGGCTTACACAGAGAGAGGAGAGGTCATCCACAAATGCTCATTTAAAAGTAATTCCTAAGCATCTGTCTGCTCTGATCGCTGCATTAGGTACTAAGTGGACAGAGCATGTTCAATTGAGATCCTAACAAGGTTGTTTCAAAGCACTTACCCACTTGGTTCACACTGGGTGCATGGGGACACTGTGACCTGACTCCAGGAATTGCTCATTAAGAAAAAAGCAGGGGAAGAAAGCTCTTTCGTGCTGACCTCAGAGCATTCGTCATTTCCTAATGTATCTTTCTTCCCCATTCTGTGCTTACTCGCCACCCTACTCGTGACCTTTGTCCATCAAAGTGACATCGAGTTCAGACTCTGTTGTTAAAAGAATATATGGGCAAACCTAGACCTTTAAGCTGAAGAGAAATTTGTAGTCTATTGACAGTTAAAATGAGGATGATGTAACTCTAAAGAAGCGTCCTCTTTTGACTGAATTTATTTTTATTTCTTTATAATACACACTCGTCTAGTTATTGATGAGTATGATCCAGAATTTATAGAGTGATTCTTTTGTCTCAGTCACTCATGAATATTTCTCATTCTCAGAACAGCACTATAGAGCAGGCACCAGTCTGAGAATCAGAGAGATTAAATACTTTGTTTAATATGGCAGCTTTTGGGATTTGGAGTCATTCTCTTTATAGTATATTTTAGAAATTCTGCTAATAAGCCTTTTGGGGCCTTTGGGGATGACCCTGGGAATGGTGGCTGTGGTAGCTAATCTTGGTTGTTCACTTGACATGACTGGGATAAAGGAACCTCAACCAAAGAACTGTCTCCATCAGACTGGCCTGTGGGCATGTTTATGGGGCATTTTCTTGATTGCTAGTTGATGGAGAAAGTTTTATGACACTGTGAGTGTTGCCACCCCTGTGCAGGTGTGAGTCTGGGTGATATAAGGAAGGTATCTGAGGTAAGCCACAGCAAGCAGCATTCCTCCATAGACCCTGCTGTAGTTCTGACCTCTAAGTCCTTGCCTTGAGCTCTTGCTATGCTTCCCTTGATGATGGGTTGTAAAGTGTAGGATGAAATGAACCCTTTCTTTTCCAAGCTGGTTTTGGTCGATGTTTTATCACAGCAGTAACACTTCCTTTATATGACTCACCCAACCCAAAGCTTATCTCCAGTTAAGAACATTCTTTATGAGACCTCAAGTTGGACCCACAGACTTATGTGTCTGTTGGTCCCATCTGAGTTATGTTCAGCTTCAACATCCCTGAATTCTTGCACCTTTTATAAATAAGACCTTCATCTCATCCAGGGCCAGGTCTCACCCAGTCACTGGAAAAACTAGGGTGGAAAAATGACAAGTTCTCTTGGGCCAATGGGAGTCAAGTGTCCAAGACAGTAGGAAAGATGACTAGAAGGTGAGATTGACAGATGCATCTGTCCCTGCAGTGGTGAGGCAGGTGAGGGGTAAAAGAGTCAAAGGTACTTGGGTGTTTGCTCTGAGGAGTCAGGCAGGCAGCCTACACTGGAAAGACCAACCTTAAGGGCAAAGGGAAACTTGCAGCCCTTTCCAGTTCCCGTTCGGCACTCTTTCTTGATGTGTTACACAAATCCATGTGTCATGTGAACACAACTTTTCTGGAATCATATCAGGAAACAGCTTGCATTAGCCCTTGGGATATTTTACTGAATATTAACCAGTGGTAACATCAAAATGCAAGTGTCGTTTGGCTCATTTTTCTAATCACATTGCTTGTTATGAAGCTGTGCAACTTTGCTGGCTTCCAAAGGGCTCTTTCTTCCATGAATATTATTTCTTTACAGTGTTTATAATTATTCTATTTAGCCATATATGTAAAGCATCCTCTTACACTTTTTAAAGAGAACTTACAGGCATGATTTAAAATTATGTTAAAAGCAATTTATCTCTCAGGCTTATGTAATGGGACTAGATTTTCTATAGCTTTGATTGTCTGAACCAGTGGCTACCTGGGATTCTTTTAATAGGCACAGCTTCTTGCCATGACTTCATGCTGCAAGATGTTCTGATTTAACTGGGAGAAAGCATATGCATTTTAAATTGATCAGAAAATTCTGATGAGTAGGTAAGATTGGTAATCACCATAGTCAAAGTCTCCAGATTTATAACCTCAGATTAGTTAGATCAGCATTTTATTTTATTTGCAACAATGTAGGTCTTTTGGGATGGAAATAGAGTTTTATTATAAAAAACCTGGTATCAAATTCCTGGATACTAGCTTTCACCAAGTATAGCTGCATTTTGTTTTACTTAAGCTTTACTTTTAATCATGTGTATATCTGTATGTCTGTATGTGGGTATGTGCATCTAAGTGAAGGTTCATGCAGAGACCAGAAAGGGGTATCAGACTCCCTGGTATTACAGCTCACAGGTAGTTATGAACTACCTAATGTAGGTGCTGGAACTGAACCTGGGTCCTCTGCAAGAGCAATATGCTCTCTCAACCACTCAGGCATCTCTCTAGTCACCCTGCCTCTTTTCCATTCATTGTTTTGTTACAAGGTCTCAGTCAAAATTTCTGTGTAACCAAAGATAACCTTTAACTTCTGATCCTCTTCCTTCTACCGCCCAAGTATTAGGATTATAGATGTGTACCAACATGTTCAGTCTTATATGATGCTGGGAACAGAAAACAAGATTTGATGCAAGCTAGGTATCTCAGTTTAGTTACTATTGCTATGGAGAGACACCGTGACCACGACAGTTCAGAGGTTCAGTCCATCATCATCATGTCAGGGAGCACGGTGGTATGAAGGCAACATGATCCTGGAGAAGCAGCTGAGAGCCCTACATCTTGCAGGCAGCAGGAAGTTGACTGAGACACTGGGCAGTGTCCTGAGCATAGGAAATCTCAGAGCCTGCTCTCACAGTGACACACTTCCTCCAACAAGGTCATACCCATTTCAACAGAGCCACACCTCTTAATAGTGCCACTCCCTATGAACTTATAGAGGCCAATTCCATTCAAACTACCACACTAGGCAAGCACTTTACCAACTCAGCCTACACCTTACAACCTGGGATAGGTACGTTATGAATGAATTTCTTTACTCAGTTGATCATCAAGGATGAGATACAAAACATCCACTTCTGCAAAGCCAAGAAGACAGAAGTTGCCAGAGGTTAAAAAAAAATTCTTGAAATAGTGTGTTCAAGTGGAGGATTATTGATAGAACCCAGTGATCCTTGACTCTGGAAGGATGCTTGTCTCATAACCAGTTCCCTGGATTGCCATTTTGTAAGGTTAATGTTGATTCCAGAATTTCTCATTTACCTTTGCCTTTTGGAGTTAAGATGCTTTTCTGTTGCTGGTGGGAGAGCCATCAGTCAACTGTTAAGTGTTGTGGTCAAGACAAATCTTACTTCTCTGCTAGAAGAACTGGAGTAAAGGCCTTTGCTAGGAAAAATAAATGAATAAGCAATCCAAGGCAGAAAAGAAAAAATGAACAAAACCCACCCGCTATTCTACTTGAATCCATTAAGATATTTCATTCTTATCTATTTTTTGGAGTCAAGATTGATTTATGTTTATTACTTATGAATGCAGTCATACCCTTTATTGAGCAGTTAATGCATCCTGTTAAGCACACCCATCAGATCTTCTGTTTGTGCCAGCATAAGTCAGTGAGATACTGTTAATAGTAACACTGCTTTAATTACCCTGATGCCTCTTGTTGCTAATGGGAACTATAAAAATAGATGGGAGTATGAAGAAATGTGTTTTCTGAAACTTGATAGGCTTGAAAAGAGCAAGGGCCAGGGCTAAAACAGAGGTCCCTATAAGCCTGTGGGGGTGCAGATAATGTCAACACCACTGTCTCCTTCTAGTATGGCTCCTTCTGAAGCAGTCCTTTAGCTGTGCAGCAGGTGCATAAGTGAGGCAGTCGGGCCTCTGGCCTTCAGGTGAGGAGACCTGGGTAGGGTTCTACCTAGAACATATCCCTCCTATCATATAGCCTGAACCTGGAATTGGACTTGTGTGTGTGTGTGTGTGTGTGTGTGTGTGTGTGTGTGTGTGTGCTCACGCTTACTCATTTCAGCTTGTCTATGGATACTTCTCAAAGACCTTTTAGGAAGATGTAGTGCTCTCAAGTGGTAGATCTGAACTGAGTCATACTGAGAATCAGGGGCGGTGTGAAGCTGCATAAATGTACTGTAGTCATTGGTAAAAATGAAACACAGATGCCAAATGGTCATTAGGCCTCACAGAGCAGAATTTGCTGTGAACTGTTCAGCTTTATTAGGGTCCAAATAGTGATGCTCATCTTTGTTGTTGACTCAATATCCCCTGAGGACCATTGCTGCGTGATGTTGGCATTTGGGTTATACAGTGTAATCACATGAGGACACATGAGACACTGTGGAACCATCTTCTCTCCTTCAGATCTGCCCTTGCCTCCTGGCTTTCTGTATTTAATGAACGCAGTCGTAAACATAAGAATTGATCCACATGCTGAAGTCTCCATAGACCTTGGGCAGGCCTGGCAGAAATGAAGAGAAATATCATCCAAAGTGTTTCTTAAATTGAATGTTCCCCTTTCCCTCTCCTACGTAGCAGCAGGTCTATGTTGTAGACATCTATGTGATTTTTTTCCTTTCTTTTCTGGAACTAGGGTAAAGGGAGGAAGGAGCACACAAAGCAGGTTATTTATTTATTTATTGATTGATTGATTGTGCTTTTAGTTTTTGTGTTTTATTTACCAGCAAGTTCATTTTTCCACACCCAAAGTTCTGAGGCATCTGTGTTTCTCAGCCTAAATTGCATCTGGAGCTGAGGAGTGCTGGGCTCAGGTGGCTGGAGGCTCTGTAGCTGAGAATGTTGGCAGGGATTTTATATTAGAATTAGATGCCAATTTGGTAAGAGAGTGGGGACAGCCATCAAAGCTCTGTGAGGAATGGAAAGGGGTTGATCCTGTAGATAAATGACTTGGTCTAGCAGAGGATGATGTCTTGCCCCACAGGTACCCAAGGGGGCAAACAAAACAAAAAATCCCCAAAAAACAGAGGAAGTATGGAGCATGGACCTATCTCTTAGGAAGCTAAGCACCAGGACTTTCCTCCTGTGGTCCCTGCAGAACATAGAATCTGTCTACTTTTGTGCTACCATCCCTAGGAAGAAGAAACTCCCCTCCACCAACCATCAGCCATCAAGCAGCTGACCTCACTGAGCTGAAGGAGGGGGGAGAAGATGAGTTAAAATAAGGGAACACAATCTCAGCACAATGGATTGGCCCTAGAGAAGGCGCAAAAAGTAATAGGAAATCTAAATACATCGGAGTGCATTAAGGAAAAAAAATTCCTAAAGAAAACAAACATATGCCTCTTTCAACCAAGTAGATGTAACAGAGGGGTAATAATCACTACTGACTCTTATTTTGGTAGCCTGGAAGATCAAAGCATTGGACAAAATCACAAAGAGACAGAAATCAAGAGTGAGAACACAAACTGAGACTTGACTTGCAAATATGAGGATTTATGGAGGGATAAAAGGGCTGGAGTGAATAAGAATCGGTGAAAACATACCTAAGAAGAAGAAGGAGACTTTTCAGAAGATGTTCATCTCAGGGTTAAAGAAACTAGCTCAATTCCAGATCAGATTGATGAGAAAGATGACAGATGGCATGTTTGGGTAAAAACTTTTGTAACTCTAAGACCTAAAAACCATCTTATAAGCATGTAGAAAAAGAAAAACAAGTTATTAGTTTTATGGAATAAGAATAGGATTTGCATCAGACTATTCACTTGGAAGCTAGATGCTAAAAAATCTACAGAAAATATGCAAGAATTTTGTGACCATCCAAGATATTCTTGTGTCAAGGAAAGAAAGCACATAAAGGTGCACACCCTTCTAACTTCATCACATTTATCATCTCACCAAAATATTTAAAAGGGAATCAAAACCATCAGCAAAGGAACAAACCCAAGAAGAAGATAAAATGGAGAAGAAACTATCTTAAATATAGGACACCCCCCTTCCTGTAGACCCAGAAAGGCTAAATAGTATCCTGAGGCCAGAAATGGAGGACCAGAGAATAGAAAAGGTCCCTCATGGGTCTCGGGGCCAAGCAGGTCTAACATTCAAAGACAGATGGGCCCAACCATTGCAACACAATGTTGCCTTCTACAACATTCACACACCAGAACCATGTCATTGAATCATGAAAATAAAAAATACAAAACCCAAACCTCACATTTTAAGTAAATCTACAATTTTATGTTGGGACACATTTACAGCTGTCCTTGGCTGCATGTTCTGCGGGGTGCAGTTTGGGTAAATCACTTAACTAAACCACAGAAAAATCAGAGAGTCAAATTCACTTAATGAACCTAATCTAACTTTAACACTCAAATATGATAATAGGAGTATAATTAAAAATTATAAATTAATATAATTCATAAATATTGGAACAAAGTTAAACAAATTGAAAACCCATGAGGGTTTAGAGGGTTAGGGTACAAGGTGACCTACTAAGATTTCTACTATGAATATAAGAACGAGTGTACATAGTCTAATGTCATTGCATTGACAAATTAAAAGTCATATAAAGTAAAAGTAAGCATTGTAGAAGTGAAATAAAGAGCTGGGGTAGGGTGGCACATGCATGTCATTCCAGACCTTGGGAGGCAGATATGGGGGCACACACAGGAATCTGGAGTCATCTTAAGCTACATATCAAGTTTGAAGACGGCCTGGGCTACGTGAAACTCAGTTTCATCAAAACAAACTAATAAGCAAAAATAGTAAGAATGAAGAAATCTCGCTACAATAAGATCTACCTACCACAACCAACCAGCAAATATTGAGGGTCAAAACCTAAATCTACTTATGTTGAAATCTGGAATTATAAATGGATTGCTTTTTACCATTTTTATATACCACAGTATTAGAATTTTTATGAATGAAATCAAGAAAAGAAATGACTAACATTAAAATTATAACTACTTCTTATGTATGGTATGCTTTTTATAACCTTCCAAGACTCCAGACCTCTACTCCTGGATCTTTAAAGACCTAACAAAGTTGGTATGGAAATTTTACAATGCAACTGGAATAAGATAACATATACAGCTACCAAAACTTGCCTTTTCTCTACAAGGAAGCAGTCTCCATGGGAAATGGAAGGATTCATTTGTAACAGAGTCTTAGTTTATTTTCCCTTTGCTGTGACTGAATACTTCATAAGGCACAGTTTCAAGGAGGAAGGGTAATTTGGCTCCTGTTTTGATGGAATCCCTCGGTGACATGGCAGGGTGTCAGGGCCATGAGGCAGCTGCCTGGACTGTTTGCAGGGAGATGAACAATGCTGGTCGGTTCACTGTCTGCTTTTTCTGATTTATTTTGTTTGTGTGTAGGAATGGCTGTATGGGGCAGGCTGTGTGTACCTGTGCACGAGCACATGGGGCTGGAAGAAGTCTTTAGGGTCCTCCTCCATCCCTCACAGCCTATTCTTTTACAAAACAGAACTTCTCCCTGAACCTGGGGAATCAGTTTCTCAGCTACGCTAGAAATCAGTGAGCCCTAGAATATAATTTTAAGAAACATGATTTTTTTTTGGAAGGGCTAAATTCAGGAGAGTCTCCCCAGCTTCCAGAATCATCAGGAATAAATTTTTGCTTATGACTTATTCAGCTTATGATTCTTTGTTATAGTGTCATAGACAAAGATATAAGAACAAAAATAACACTATATGATGATTTTGAGATGAGTATTTCAGGGGTAACTTGACTGAGCTCTAAGGTGCCCTGATATTTGATCAACCATTATTCTTTCTGAGTCTAGAAGAATATTTTTGTGTTGCCCTCCCTGGTGTGAACAGGCCTTATCCAGTCAGACAAAAAGCTGGAGGGAAGGGACAGGTCAAGAAGACTGGCTGTCCCCCAGGAAGGGCTTCTTTTCCCTGGCTGCCCAGAGAATCATCAGCCTTGGTGTGAAGCACATTCACCTGCTGAGCCCTTCACCTGGGTTCTGTTTGTTTCCTGGATCTTACACCAGCCACACTCCTGAGTGATCAGCTTGCCAGCTGTAGACCTGGGACCTCAGGCTTCTGTCTATGCAAACCACTGCCTTACAATAAACCTTTTTACCTACATAACCTTTTTGTTTTCCTTCCCTGTAGATACCTGATACATGTTTGCCCATTCAAAATTTTAGAATAAAACATTAAAGAGGAAGAAAAGAAGAAATAGCCGGGGGATGGGGCCGCTGGAGGATGGGGCCACTGGAGGATGTCCCACCAGTTACTCCACAAAGCTAGTTTAGACTGAGAAAACTGGTGATATTCAAGATGTCAATTCTAGGCTACCCTCCAGACCAGCAAAACCATCAATGGCTTGGTCCATTATAAAAGATAAGTCCCTTGATCAAAGTCATAAGACTTTTGCGGGGGATCAGATTTAAAATTAAAGATGGAATTAGACAATCCTGATGTGAACAGACAAGACTGGCACTCCAGGGGACTGTTATATTTCAAACAAAGTATTGATAGGCTGGCTCTAAAAAATAGTTATATAAACTAAAAGGTACTAGAAAGTTCTTATTCCATGGTCTAGACCAAAGCCTATCCTCCACAGTCATTTCAGCATTAACATTATATCTAATTTCAGAGGTCCTTGACATTAAAAGGTCTTCTGATGGAGTGCCGAATAATTCTTACATAACACCGAGGCCTTCTTGGTGAGTGAAGGGGAGTCTGGTGTCTCAGTTGCATCTTTATGACTTTGGCATCCTACAGCAGTTTTCTGTTTATTTATAGAAAGAGAATCCATCTTCTTGTCTCTGTTATTCTGCTGCTGGTGCTGCTTACCAGTGTGAAATGTGGCTTCAGTAAATCAGGATGAGAGGCTCTTCTGCCCTTTGGTAATGGCCTCAGGCCTGCCTTAGCTATCACTGAAGGGCTGGGGCTGGGGCTGCTGGAAGGAGGGAGGTCCTAGAGAGGGGTCAAGTGGCTTTCATTACTGTGATAGTGAATTGGCCTGGCCTTCTATGGAACATTATCCTGTTTGCCAGAAGTCTGACGTGCAAACATTTGCAGCAGCAAAATTACTTGTCTGGCCTCTGGACTCAGGCTGGGAGATGCCTGAATGGACATCACCTAGACGTCTGCCTGCAGGTGTTCATCAGGCCCCATCTGCTGGAGGAGGGCACTGGCTTCCCTCAAGGTGAATTCCCTGCCTATCTTTAGCCAAATATGACATCAGCACACACTGTGTCTTGACTTTCTCCTTCATTGGAAAACTTGATCCCAAAATGATGGTTTTTAGTTTTTTTATACATATATTTTGTGTTTTGAGATTTTTATATATAGATGCTATATTTATGTAATTTTTACCCCACCCTCTCCCCATCCAACTTGTCTTATTTCCCATCAAATTTATGACCTTTTAAAAATTATTATTGTTACATATTTGTATGTTTATGTATGTATACGTCCACACCCATACACAAAACCACATTGAGTGTTGCTTATATGCATATATATGTATTTAGGGCTTACCACTTGGGGATGGAGCTTATTGTTATCTAGGGCTCATTGTTAGTCCCTAAGAGCCATGCCCTCTGAACTCTAACGTCAAGCCATGCCCTTCCCTAAGCTCTCTGATGTCACATCAGGCTTCCTGTGCATCTCCAGGATGCAAGGTCTCACGTGCATCATCTCTCTCTCTCTCTCTCTCTCTCTCTCTCTCTCTCTCTCTCTGTCTTGTCTTGGGAGCTCCCTTTACTCTTCCTCTTCCTTCCTTCTTCCCTTCCACTTCTCTTTCTTCTTGCTTTCTTTCCTACTATAACCATAACCCCTCTGTTAATCATAATCACATACAATAAAGCTTTTTACTACATAGAAACAGCCATTAAGAGACTCCAGCTATTCACTGCTGCCTTCTGCCTCATTTCCCGTATCCTGCATCCATAGAAACCTGCCACCAGATGACTGGATATATGTGAACCATACCTAAATATGCTCAGAACTCTAACACTCATCCCTTGAGAAGACTTATTCTCTCTCCTTTAGTAGCCATTATATGCCTGTAGCCTTTCATATAGGGGTAAGGCCTTGTGGAAGTTCTTCCATTCATTTTGGGATGTCAACTGTTATCACTGTGAAGGTCTTGTTTATGTGACAGTGTTGATAGATTCATGGGTGGTATAGCTTTGCATCCCATATAGAAGACACCATCTTACCAGTCATCCTGGTCCTTTGGCTCTTACAATCTCTCTACATGTTCGCTGAGTATTAGGCGTAGGGTTGTATTATAGATGTACAGCTAGGGGTGGACATCCTATGGTCAGTTGCCTTCTGCATTGTGACAAGTTATGGATTTCTATGATGAGTTCCATCTGCTGCGAACAGAAGCTTCTTTGATGGGAAGTGAGAACTGAACTTACATGTGGATATCAGGTTAGTTATTTGGAATGCAGTTGGAAAGAATACTGGTTTGAAAAAATGGCAGCAGTAGATTCTCCTCTAGGGTCTTCTCCAGTCACAGATACTTGACTAGGTTTACAGTGCCAGGCATTAATTCTCTCCTATTGAGCAGGCCTTAAGTTTCGTTAGGTGGCTGTTAGTAACCCCAAGATATAAATGCCACTATTGCACATTGGGGAGATGTTTTTCCATGCTGGTTATTTCTGTGATGAAGACTAGTGATTGCTTTTCTCTATGGGCAGCTTTGATAGCACCTTAACGTCCTATGAGAGTCCTCAGGGAGGAGGCTTCCAGGCACCCAGGTCAATAGCCACCAGGTTTCTTTTAGATAGTCTACGGCTTTAGGGAAAGAAGCTACCACTCCAGGTGATGTAGTTTTATTTATATATGCTATACACATACATG
The DNA here is from genome assembly GCA_004025045.1 of Sigmodon hispidus. NCBI lineage: Eukaryota > Metazoa > Chordata > Mammalia > Rodentia > Cricetidae > Sigmodon > Sigmodon hispidus. The sequence continues at coordinate 30,591 of PVIH01008708.1, forward strand.
CTGTGTATTATATGTACATTTTAAGTAGATATTAATGTTTACATCTGGTTTTTTTCAGTCATTCTTACTGTTCTTTTGCCCATCTTTTCCCTCTCTAGATTAAAGCCCCCTACCTCATTTCCTCTGTGTTTTAGGAAATCTTCAGAGCTAAGAAAAATTCTACTGTCAGGGATAAGTTAACTCACTCTTCTCTTTGCTCTTTGCCTCACATCTAGGTGTTTTTCCCCCTGCCCCCAACAGACATCACTAGACAGAGCACTCGAATGCACAAAGGGAAAATGACGGCAAGTCCAGGCCTCAGGATTCTCCAATGTTTCAGGCTACAAATCAGGACACAAATTCTGGCAGATATGCTCACAATGTTGGAAGTAATAAGGCAGCCTGCTTTATATCTGGCTGTGTTAGAACACAGACGATAACAATAGTACTCCATCTATGTAAATAGAACAGAAGAGAACCAGGGCATGGAAACCACACGGGAAACAAGATATTTGGGCCATGACTGACTCTGAAATCCCATTGGTCTTAAGGGGATTGCAGAGTTAAGAACCCCATTCTGATGAATAGTTATTTAGAAGAGTCTCATTACACAATATAACCTCTGCCAACCTCTCAAATAAATAATTAGAGAATGACTTTGAGTGATTTCCATCCAGGTTTATGGAGCTGGACTCCAGATTGCTAATGTTAGAAACAGCCCAGGGAAGAAGTAATTAAGAACAGTTACCATAGGTTGCTTTGCTGAGTCTTGCTCCGGGGCACATTCTGTGCTCAAAAATGAAATTGGAATTTTCAAAACACAATCAAGATGCCCTCTGCTATTTTCTAGTTTCTGCTCAAGCCCCTGGATTTCTGCCTTTAATACTCTGGAAATGAGAACGGACTCCTTAATTACTCATAGCCCCACATTGTTGCTTGTGTTTTTTTTTTTTTTCCAAGAGGCATGTTAATTGCTCTATGGAACAGAATAGGAATCACCAGGATGTCTCTGGGTAGGGCCAGATTGTCCACAAGCAATCTCTCAAAACTATTCATAATGGACTGAAAACAATCTATTTTGATGTTGGAATATGGGAAGTAATTGTTTTAATGCATCGAGTCTCAATTTTTGTCAAAAAACTTCTTAAAATTGAGTGTTCTTTCAAAGATGGTGGGTAAATAGTGTCACTGCTAAGTTTATAGTTCATTACTTAAAGGAACATTGGAATCTGGGGATGGCTCAGTGGATAATGCACTGGCTACATAAGTATGAGAACTAGAGTTCAGACCCCCCAGAACTCACATAAAAAACCAGGGGGTTGTGAAGCCTGCCTGTAATATCAATGCTTAGGAGTAGAGACAGAGGCTCCCTAGGTTCTAAGGGTAAGCTTAGGATTCAGTAAAGACCCTGCCTCTATAAATAACATTAGAAGGCAATTGAGGAAGACAGTTAATGTCAAACTTCAGCTTTCATACTCACTACACATATGTGCCTGCAACACATACAAACATACACACCACACACACACACACACACACACACACACACACACACACACATCATGTAATGAGTGAGCATTTTATAAACATTGTGAAGCAGGGCCTGGAAAGAGTGTACATGAGCAACCACATTGTTCATGACTTGACTTCACAAGTCAGACACAGTGTTGAGGAGGGTGTTCTGACCTTAAGCTTAGCAAATTGACAAGTGCCTGGCTTCTGGTGCAGGTTGGAGATCTCCACATCCCCCTGTGCTATGCTAACAGTATGGCCACTCTTTCTCACTCTGGTCCAGTCAGAAGTGCTGGGGCCCTTGATCCTTGTGCATCCTTCCAAGGTCTCCATGACGTGACCTTCATAAGAATTACTTTCCTTTGATTTTTGGTCTAACTAAATACTACTGCACACAAATTCCAATTCAAGTAGACACTGACTGGAATAGCTGACTGTTGCAGGTAGGTGCTCAGGGATCATCATCACCCCTTGACAGTCTTACCCCATAGGGGCTTTTTCTCTCTTCTCCTGTCCTCAGGTTTGCTTGAGGTAGGCATAATAAGATTTTTCTTCTTCTGGTAGCCTGCTCAAGTCTGAGCAATTCTGAAGGAGGAAAGGATAGAAATGGACTAAGTGGGGATACGAGGCATCTCTTTCCCTGCTTTTGTGAGTGGCTTCAGAAAACAATGAGATGGAATCTTAACATGGCAAGATGGTCTTGCCTCAGGAATTGAGTTTCTTGTTAGAAGTGGCCTGGATCTTCTTATGTTAATCTCAGTAGGGGTTAAGTACTTGTTGAGTGGATTTGGATAGGGCTTGGTCCTTGAACACTCCTACCCACTCCTCCTTTTCTCATGGAGCTACCTTCTGGGGAATCTGTACAGACAAGCATCATACAGGTTATTGCTGTACATTCCCATTGAATAGATTTTTATTTGTAACTTCTCAATAAGAGTATTTTTAACATAAGGAAGAGAGAAGAACATGATTGTGGCATGCTACATCTTGCCAGATGTATATGATCGCTGTCCTAGTGAGCCTCAACTGTCAATATGATACAGCCTAACTAAAGTGACTTAAGAGGACAGATTGGCCTGGAGTGTCTGTGAGGGATTGATTGTCTTGATTGCTAATTAATATGAGAAGGCCCAGCCCACTGTAGACAGCACTCTACCTCGGCAGGTAGTCATGGGCTACATAATAACGATATCTAAGTATGAGCATGGAAGGGATCAGGCAGGTTCTCCCTGGTTTCTGCTTAAAGTTCCTGTTTGAGTTATTGCCCTGATGTTTTTTCCTTTTTTTATTATTTTAACTTTAATTTTTTTATTAAAGATTTTCATGCAATATATTTTGATCATATTCTTTCCCCTCTTCAAATTTCTTACAGATCTTCCCACCTTCCTACCTAGCCCTGTTTCTCCCTCTCTGTTTCTCAACAAAGGAAAAACAAACACCAAAAATAAAAACAAACTTGAAAAAAAAAACCCTCATTAAGACAAAAAACTAACAAAACTCTCTCTCTCTCTCTCTCTCTCTCTCTCTCTCTCTCTCTCTCTCTCTCTTCCCTCCTCCTCCCTCTCCTCGCCCAATCCATAGAACCCATTTTCTTAAGGCTGACTTCTCAGGGCCTTTCCTGGAGTGTGGTTGATATACCCAGAAGCACATCATTGGAGGAAGCTCACTCTCCTTTTCTCAGCTGGTATCAAGGACTTTCTTGGTTACGGGTGGGACTTTGTGTCCACTTCCTGTTCTCCATGCTGGAAATTTGTCTGGTTTGAACTGTGTAGATCTTGGGCATGCTGTCCCAGTTTCAGTGAGTTCATTTGTGTTACATATGTGCTCTGACTTCTTTCAATGATGTTCTGTGACCTGGAAGCTGAAAGAAACCCTCTCTTCCTCTAAGTTGCTTTTGGTCAGAGCGTTTCAGAGCAGTAATAGAAAGGAAGAGTTATAGACACTGCTCTTCCTCCTCCTGTTCTTCCTCCCCCTCCTCCTCCTCTTTCTTTCCACAGGGAAGCAGAGCTCTTCCAACAGTATATAACTCACAGAATTAGATACACACTTTGAAGCCCTTGGTTTTGTAAACACCCAGACTCTTGAAGATAGCATTAGGCAGCTTCTCAATTTGAATTTATAATAATAATTTTCTAGAAAACTTAGTTTTTATAGATATAGCAAATATAAACATGGTAAATTTCATATTAATGAAGTCTGAATTTATGAGATTATATTCTTTTGACTATTACACACTAAACATTTCATACCAGATTATGAGTTAGTTAAATATAAAATCTAAGTGAACTTGGAATTTGTCACTCAACTTTTCATATGAGAAACTGAAATTCTGAGAGGGAACTAATTTGTCTAAATATAATTTCTAATTTGTGTGGTGCTATTTCAGCGTAAAGATAATAACGCAAAGTAGAAATTGTCCTTTAGTAGACAGATAAAGGTAATTACAGTGATTATAATAGATGCGGGCAAATATTCAATGAATTGACTAATTTAGTTCACATTACAGAAACTATTAAAGCTGGAACATTAAGTTATAAGTGAGTACTGTTTATTGAAAGTCATACAGCACAAATAAATTTGAGATGGCATTTTCATAGGAACCCATTTTTCTGGCCCAAATTCATGATGCATGCTCAGAAGATACCTTCCTTCTATGTACTTGCATGGACCTTCTGTTTGCCTTCCCTTCCTCCTGGCCCAGCAAACCTGTTTCTTTCTCTCTGAGCACTTATCCATTTTCCTCTGCAGGGTATAGATGGTTATAAATTGCCTAGTGATAACAGACTAGATACTGAGAAGACAGAAAGCCTTCACTTTCTCAAAACATCTTGGTCCTATTCTTCTTGTCCATAAATCTTCTGTGTCTGGAGATACACCGCAATGAAGAATATCAGTGGGTCAGTGGCAGTACATCAGACTTTGGGTCATCCAGTCTGCTTCCTACTTACAGGATTTCCTTCTGGTTGCATTTTTTCAGGGACTCTTCCTTCTCTGTTAGGTTGAACAGCCCTAGATGCAACTGGAGCACCCTGCCTGCTCAGCCTTTGCAGCTCTTCTCACTTCTTTCTCAGAACTGATACTACTTTTCAGCAACCCTTGCAAATACTTTTTCTAAAAATGTTCTCAGCAAACCCAGCATCCTAATTAGCCCCTCTGCAGCAGATGGCCTCACGCCACCTGTTCCCTCCTGCCTCCAAAATAAAATTTTCTCTTGACCAAACTCCCTTGATTTTATGATGGCATTTTCTAACCTTGGACAAATTATGCAGCACTTAAATCACACCTAATTACCCCCTCTGTCAGCAGGTCTTGGTAACCAAAATGGAAGGTAGAAAAGACCCAGACAAAAAAAAAAAAAAAAAAAAAAAAAAAAAAAAAAAAAAAAAAAAAAAAAAAAAAAAAAAAAAAAAAAAAAAAAAAAAAACAGAAAAATCAGCTGTTGGGAAGGAGAAGCAATGAATTGGAAAAGACTGTCTTCTCTCTGGAAGAACTGGGAATCGAGGAGGCCAGTCCTAACCCACCTGCTGCCTTGTGAGTAGCCCAAAAGCTGTGTTCTGCCTGCCAGGGCTGCCGATGAAACAGCATAGGCCCCAGTCTGGTGAGGCTAATTCTATGGTTCTGTGAAAGATACATGGAAACAGGAATACTTACATCTATGAAGGAGTTTGGGCCAATGAAAATCACAGGGAAGGCTAAAAACCCTATGTTGTTATGTGTCTTATGTGTTGTTTCAGATACCTTTACTGAAAAAAGAATTAACTTTTGAGTTGTTTTCTTTGTACTTTTCAGTGGTTTCAAGATACTTTTCCCTCTTTTTAAAATTTATTTTATGTATCAACCACAGTTCCCCTCCCTCCCCCTACTTTCCCCTCTTTAATTATTTCCAAGTGCTTAAAATATATAACATGATGTTTTAAGGTTGATCCAAGTTAAAAACTCCTGCAGAGAAAACTTCCTTTTGTTTGCTTGTTTATCTGTTTTGAGACAAGGTCTCATGCTGCAGTCCAGAAAAATCTGGAACTCTCAGCAACCCTCTGCCTCTGCTTCATGAGTACTAGGGTCACAGGCGTGAATTAACTTGCTTAGCTGTCTTTTTCTTTTTTAAATATAACTTGAATTGGGCTAGAAAGATGGCTCAGAGGTTAAGAGCACTAGCTAGTCTTCCAGAGGACCTAGGTTCAATTCCCAGCACCCACATGGCAGCTCACAACCATCTGTAACTCCAGCTCTAGAGCATCCAGTGCCCGCTTCTGGTCTCCATGGGAACTAAGCATGCATGCAGGGCATAGACATACATGAAGGCAAAATACCCACATACATAATTTTTTTAAAATTACAATAAGTAATTTTTGGTAACTACTATTTTACCAAATAGTAAAACTACTTACCATGTCCTCGTAATTATGTATTTATATCTTGGCCCATCTCCTTTCCAGGTACCTTCCATTCCCTTCTTTCACAGGAAGTTCTTTCCAGCTCACTGCCCCTCCTCCACCCACAACTTAAAGTTAAGGTTTTCTCTGCCCAGGCTACTCCTGTGTCTTTGATGACAAGTCTGGCTCTTCACATAAGGAAGTAAGAGCCTTGAGATTAGCAGCTGCATATTCTGGGTTTGATTGTCACTAAATGCCCTTGATGCCCAGCACAGTGCCGAGTGAGAGTGAACACCCAAGAGATTGTACTGAATGGATAAGAATATCAGTTCTATGCCTCAGTTCCCTTATGCTGCCTTATTTGATTTCTTTGCAAGGGGGCACACAATACTGATCTATTGAGAATGTGCTTTTAAGCAAAGGATACTGCACCATCAGGCTGCAGGGTCATAATGATCACCATGGCTATAATGGAAATACCCTATCTTAATGATGCTGAAAGGGTCAGGCATAGAAGTTGGCATCCATCTCCTTATACCTGATAAAGAACCAAGCACATTACTATTATGCTTCATTTTGCTTCTTGCTTTTACATTTGAAAAAAAAAAAAAAGTGCAGAGGTACCTGTGAAATGAGAAACAGAAGTAAAATTTTGCAATGAAGTAAAAAAAAATCATTTCATACATGTCCTATGCAGTGTGTATGTGCTATGAATCAACCACTAACAAGTTAAGCCTCATGAGCACAACACGTAGCTTACAAACTAAACATTGAGCAAATAGAAGGCCATCCACATATGTGGTCTTTCTTTATTCCAGGTCCCTGTCTTTGCCTCTGAGGTTAGTGTTCCCTTGAGTTTGGCATTCATTATCTTTGCTTTGACTTTATATAAAGAGGAAGAAAGAGCAGAGTGTGAATGGGCTGCACCTTTGTGGGACTATGAGTAGACACACGGCTTATCTGTAAACCTTCAACTTCATTTATTTTTTTTAAATTTTTTTACTTTGTTTATTTATTTTATTTATTTGCCTTGGTGTTTGCCTGGAACTGGAACTACAGACAGTTGTTAGCTGCCATGTGGGTGCTGGGAATCGAACCCAGGTCCTCTGGAAGAGCAGATGGTGCTCTTAACCACTGAGCCATCTCTCTAGCCCCCTTCAACTTCATTTATACAATATGGCTCATTGTTAATCCAGGTCATTAATTTCATGTACTCTGTATATTCTTGCATCCAAGACTTTGTGTTCACTTCTGGGGATGCATCTACAAAAAGTTAACATTTCCAGAACTCATGATCTGGTGGAGGACACAGGAAACTGAAATTGTCACTGCATGCAGAAGGGTGTCACACAAGAGTCTGGGGACTCATGCAGGAGCTTCAGGTGAGACAAGGGGGATAGCCAGACATTTAAGCTGATTCCTGCAGCAGGAGCGAAACCTTGCCAACAAAATTCACCATGATAGGAAGTGGTATTTTTGAAATCAAGGGGCACGAAAATCCTGGGGCATTTGGAGGAAAGTGCATGAAAATCAAGAGAGGGCTGTGGTAGACAGTCTAGGGTTGGGGATGATGAGAGAACCTGGGTGGTCATTAACCCAAATGTCTTCTGTGTCTATGTGTGATATCCTGGCTTCGGATACTGGGAGTTAATGGTTAATACATAAATCTGTGTGCAGGGATACAGCTCTGTAAAGCACATGCCTAGTGTGCACAGGCCCTTGATTCAACTCAGAGCACCACAGCAAAATACTAACCTCTACATTTAAGATTAAGACTCACAGGCTCTTGAGAAATGGAATGAATATGTAGGGAGTACACACACAAAGAACACAAAAATGATGACCACAATACACAGATGGCCAGATTGTAAAATCACGGTTGCATTGCAGGTTTACATGCAGCCCTGAAGAAATATTAGGCTGTACTCACTACAATGTGGTCTAAGTTGGGTCGTCTTCACAATGTTTAGGTGCTTTCTCGACAAAGGCGAAAATAATCACACGTTAAATAACTGTCATCCCTGTGATTTCTAGCCTCCTAAACAATGGCTAGAGAATTACTTTGTTCCAAACCTGTCTACTGCCAGCTCTCTTAAATAATATTTTTGAAGATAGTGCTGTCCTATAAAACTTTCTGCAGTGGTGAATTATGTTCTCTCAAGCCACGGAGTCTAGGAGATCTAGCAGTAAGTGCAACTGAGGGTGGGGACCAGCATTAAAAGGAAGTTGGAGAAGGCAGTCCTCACATATGCTGTAGGGAAGCCTGTTTCCAGGGGGAGGCAACTGCATCCCTGCCGATGACAGCTGTGGGTTTGAGTCTCTTCTCTTCTTGTAATGTCCCAGTGATGTTCCTCTATCACCTGCATGACTGTCTCTCCCTTGGCCGCATGCTCTTGCTCTGTTATGGAGATCATGTTTTCCTCTTTAAAAACACTTTTTAAAGTTAGTATACAAACTAATGTTACATTATGACATTTTCATACATATATATTATTGTACATAGGTCATATTCACTGTACCCTCCAATAGCCCTCTTCTGCCTCTCCTTCCACCCCTCATTGGTTTCCTTATGCCCCACAAAGAATCCTTTTGCTTTCTTGTCATATATGACATGAATACACACACACACACACACACACACACACACATATATATATATATGAAACCACATGGTATTCAACATTGTCTTTCTCCATCATTACCTAGTGTTATTCTTTATTCCTCCCTCATACCTCTTTTTTTCTGCACTCATAACTACCTGTCATCCTCCACCCTTCTAGATTCCACACAGGAAAGGAAACATGTGAAGTCTCTTCTACCGGGGTGTCCTGACTGAGCTTTTGGATGAGGTAGTCTGCTGTTTCCTCTGCCCCCATATGAACTGGGCACAGTGAAGCCTGCACGAGCTATTTACCTCTCTGTGCTCAGTCACCCTCTGGTGCTCCACATGCTGCTGTTGTCTTCTGCTCCCCGAGTGGTTTCTAGTGCTCTTCCAGTCATCCTCTCTCACCATGTTCTTTGTTATTAGGGTCTGTCTCATTTACCGTGTCACATGGAGGCAACCCCTAGTCCAATGTCTTACCAAGTCTCTCTCTGATCTTTTTTTTTTAAGCCCACAGAGCCCATCACCCACACATCCTTTTCCAGTCGCTAGCCATGACCTCTATGCTCACTCTCCATCAGTGTGGTGTCAATGCAAAACCACAGTCCTAATCTCAAAATGAAAAAGAGATGGCCCACTCTGGAGCCAAATATGAATGACCATGGTCTAGGAACACAGATTCTGATTGTCCCAAATATTATGTTCCAATGTGGCAGTGTTTGCATGAATTTTTTTTATAGTAGCACACAAAGAAAATCATAAATGAGCACCTAAAATTCATCTTTCTACACTAAGTTATTTTCTTCAGGTATTTCTTACCAATGTGGAAAATCTAACACAAAGCTGCATTATGTCTACCTACCCTCAAATTTATATTTTGAAAATTGAATCTTCAGGACTTCAGAATGTGCCATGCATTTAAAAATAGGGTCTTTAAAGATGCAGTAAAGTAGAAATGAAGTCATGAGGGTAAGACCTGATCTAACATGGATTCTGTCAAAAGGAAGGGAATCTGGGCATCATCAGGACAAAGGACTCAGGTGTTGAGGCTGCTAGAGTCTTTCCTGCTGCCAGCGTGAGCCTGGACTCTGAGCCTTCAGAACTGTGAGAAAATAACTTTCTGGTCAAGTGTTTTCATAGTGTCCTAACTGACCAATTCAAATGGTCAGAGGTGGTTGGTACTATGTCCATCTTGTGTGTCCTAAATGCTACAGCTAAGGAGCCAGACATCTTGTGTGCCCTGGATGGTACAGCTAAGGAGCCAGGCATTTTGGGGCTATATGTCAAGGGTTCCAGAAATGGTGTATCTTTTGTGGGGTAGTCACTGATCAGCAGAGTCCCTGCATACAGATGTAAAGGGCTGTGTTCATTTCTGACACACTGAGCTTTCCTGAGTACTCAGCTGCTCTGATGAAGACCTTTGAGCTTACTTTTATAAGCTTTGGCTCCACACAACCAAAAGCTTACAAGGTGCCTCCTGAAGGCTCAAGGCTGAGAAATTCCTTATCTGATAGAGATCCACACAACAGTCCTCTCTGCCTTCCTACCTTGCTTGGTTTGCATCCTCTGGATAGGAGCTGTATCCTAAACACTAAGCACTTTCCCATGCTCACTTGGATATAGCAAAGTCTGGAAAAATGCAATTAAAACCAGATCCCAAATGGCATTCTCTTAATGTGTCTGAGCTTGGTATCACAGAAGCCAGCGGAGATGGGATCTGACTTCTATTCTCTGTGCATTCTTATGCAAACATTGTTACTTTATATCACAGACCAAAATACCTTTTTAATAGACTTTCAGCATAGAAAAACTGTGCTGCTAACACAGAGGCGATTTCTAGTTTCTCATCTCCTATTTAAACACCTTCCCTATACACAGGCTCCTTAGATTCTTTCAAATATCCTTTAAAACAATGCAGGGGGGCTATTTCTCATCCCCTTTCCTTATTTTGATTCTGGGGCAAGACAGTTTATTCGGTCTTAGCGTGTTCATGACATGTTGTTAAAAGCTGACATTTCACTCTGGGGCATTTGGCTGTCAGCTGTCCAAAGCCACCTATGTGATGTGCTGAGGAAGACATTGAAGCAGCAGAGGTAAGGGAGACCCTTTCTAATTGTAGAATCTGTTGACAGCATTCACTAGCTAGAGGGGTGCAGGCTGGTGCTGGTGGGACTCTAACTACATATGCAGCAGCTTCAAGAGACTGCAGTGTGGAATCTGCTAACAACATCCACCAGCTAGAGGCTGCCTTCCATTGTTAGAGCCACAGGCTGGTCCACAGGGCTATGCTCCCATCATATACTGGTCCTTGCTGTGACCAGGAAGGATACCTGGGCCACACTTTGCTAGCTGGCTTTTTTCTCCTTGACCAATAAGATAGACTAAAGCTGTGGACTCAGAGGGCTGTGGGGATATTCTCTGCTGCAAGATAGAGAACAGAGGGACCCAGTCCACACAGAAAAGACAATAAAGACATTTAAGCAAAGTCTCCCTCTACCTCGCCTTTTTTTGAGACAGTTTCTCTGTCCTGGTACTCACTGTATAGATCAGGCTGACCTAGAACTCAGAAATATGTCTCTGTCTCTCAGTGCTGGGATTACAGGTGCATGTCACTATACCTGGCACTAAATATGTCTTGATCTATTTCATTCTGCTATACACTAAAGGTAGAAATGCTGCTTTACAAGCACCCCAAACCCCTTCTATACTTTGTGGGCCCACATACAGAAATTGCCACACTGGGTTTTCTTATTACAACTAGAAAAGCAGCCAGTTGAAAGTACAGCAGAATAAACACAAGGAAGAAAAGGAGGGGGAGGAGGAGACAGCAACAGGAGTGGCTTCCCCCGAATTCCATCATATGAGACTAAAAGATTATTTTCCTAATATAAAATCAACATAGGTGTAGTTGTTTTCTCTCTAGCTAATTCTAAGTTTCTAAACAACTAGATGTTCCCAGCCAACTAGCCAGGGCATCTCCCTGCTATTTGACTATCCAGTCAATTCTATGCATATGTTTTCTTATAAAAATTAAATCAGAGAGTATTTTATGTCTGTTGACCTTTATTCCTTTGTAATGTGTGGTTAGCATTTTTCCATCTTTTTTTTTTTTTTTTTTTTTTCTTTAGCATTTTTCCATCTTATAGAGACGCTCAATAACATCATGTTGACTGGCTTAACCTTTGTTAAGCCTTTGTAAGTGCCTACCATTAGCTATATCTCTATTCCTAATTATAGCTGCACATATTACTAATTAAGTGCTTTTGTAGGAGAATTTTTTTAATAAATAGGGATTTCTAAATGGAACACTATATTAAAGAACTATATTAGTCTATGATAAATTTAAACAATTAGTGAAATTTGTCAAATTACCTCTAGAAATGGTTATACCATTTTACTTTCAAATAGCATATGGAAATACATAGTTTATCCAATGCTTGCCAACATTTGGTAGAAATTTTTGTGCAAACAAACCTAGTTTTAGCATTTATAAGTCATTTTGGCAAATTTTTTAGTTTCTCTTAGTCTCATGTCATAGCCTGTTAAGCAAAGATCCTTACACCCACAGATAGTATAGCTGCCACCCTTATCAAAGAAGCCTCTTTTTACAGCAAATAGAGACCATCACAGCAACCACAACTGGACACAATGCAGAGACCAAGGGATACTGGAGAGCCCAAATGCAACAGGTACATCTGTCACAGCTCTTTCATCTATGGCTTGAACATTATGGGGGAAGGGAAAGGGTCAGAGCCAGAAACCAGGAAGTCTGCTGTGAAAGTCTCTCCTAGAAATGCCTGCATAAACCATATGCAATATCAATGGACATGTTAATGTGGAAGGGGGACAGTTTCACAGGATCCTACCCCTAGAAAGCCATAGGCAGGTAATGATGACTGCTGGGAGAGAAGAATTAGCCTCTCCCAGGGATTAACTCCCTTACTGGTTATTCAACACAGAGTTGTTATTTTAATTTCTTTAGTATTTGTATGTGTAATCTGTGTATACATATTCACATGTGTAGGCACATGTGTTATGGGGTCATGTGTGCATATGTCTATGTAGAGGCTTGTGGTTGGTGTCAAGAATCTTCCACAGTGGATCTTCTACCCTGTTCTTGGAAGCAGTGTCTTTCAGTCAAACCCAGAGCTCTCTCCTCTAAGGCTAGTATCACTAGCCAGTATGCTCTGTGGATCCCTTGTCTCTCTGCTTTCTGAGGCTGAAGTTACAGGTGGGCCACCATACCTTCCCTGGCATTTAAGTGAATTCATGGGATTCCTGGCTCCAGTCCTCACACTTATATGGCAAGTGTTCCAACTGCTGAGACAATGTCTCAGTCCAAATACATATTTTTTTTTTTTTTTTGCAAAATACCCATTCACATTCATTGATCATTCTTTAGTAGTTTTTGGATCACTTTCCTCTGGATTTGAGAAATATTTATTTATGGCATACATAAAATTAGGTTGTTTTTTGTTTGTTTAAACTGAGAGTATTTCTTTTTCTCTTGCTTTTGGTACTCTAGTCTACTAAAGAACTGAGGTGTTGGCTCAAAAGGAGAAGTTGCAGAACTCCTGCATCTGCAGCTTTTCCTTTCCCTAAAATATAATTTAGTAAGGAAGATGAGCCATCTGCAAATGGCCACATAACAAGTAATGAGAGACAGAGGGGTAAATCCTAAATAGGTGGGTGGAACTGATAGCGATAGTGTGGTGTCAGTTGTTTACTGTGTGAGCTCGTTTCCTTCTGCAGCTCCCATGAAACACTTCTGTGTCTTGGAGTTGTTGAGTGGAGAGCTTATTGTGAGTAATGTTGACCCTTGGGGTATGAAGGGCCAGATTGGAAGGTGTTTTAAACCAGGATGCTGTTTAGGAGAGTGTAACTGTAGTTTGGGATAGAAGAGGTGAGGAACTGGTTTAGAATATAACTTGGAATCTTAAAAACTAAAACAGATAATTGATTAATTATTGGTGTGTGTGTATAATGTCTGTGTGTGTAATGTCTCTGTGTGTGCATAAGTAGATATGCATATGCCAAAGTGCAAGTGGATGCCAGAGCGTGGCTCTCAGGAGTCAGCTTTCTGTTTCCACTGTGGGATCTGGAGATTTGGACTCGGGTGACTCAGGCTTTCAAGGTGAGTACTTTTACGAAGTGAGCCATCCCATTGTCCCTAACCTTGGAGTCTTCATGTCAATGGAATCCCAAGTGTAGTAATTAGTCTTCTGTCTTGATACAGTGAACCCATACTCCCACTGCACAGCAGATGTCTTTCCATTGCTCTGCAGCAACACTGTGTCCACCCTCAGCTAGAGATTATCCATTCTCACTTGCTTGATTTCTCTCCATGGGATGTGAGTTCCTTGAACATAGGAGTTTTCCTGTATCTTTTCATCTCACTGCTGAACACAGTGTCTATTTCATAGTGTTCAGAAATGACTAGTGAAAACTTAGAGAACCTTTACCAGAACACTAATTTGGCACAAAGAGATGGTAATAGTTTATGGACACAGTACAGGGAACTGGCAGAGAGAAGAATAGATGGAAAGATGGGCAATTCGTGAGAGATGAGACTGTGAAGAAAATGAAGTGCATTGAAAGTGAGAGAAGGGGACCAAGAGCAAGGGGAAGGGGCTGTCTTGGCAAACAAGCAGGCTGCTCAGATGGAGAGGGAAGGAATTCTCAGAGACATTGAAAGTAGAGCTAGTAAGTTCACATTATCTCACTAGAATCTTCCCACTAAAAATAAAACCACCTATTAAAAGTGAGGTGGCTTATTTGGAATTAAGGCTAAGGAGGTTGAGGAGGTGACTGCTATGGGCGGTGCCACCCACAAAGTAAACTGAGAGCTGAGTGCAGGGTTAGGGGAGAAAGGAGGAGCCTGCTGGGATTTATAGCTTGCCTTTGAATTTTATATTGAAACATTCTCACAGCCATTTATTATTCTACTCCATTTTCAGGATACAGTGGCTTCTGGGAAAGATTTTGGAAGAGAATGTTACTTAGATGTAGCAGGGCTATAATCTGGAATGTTCAGTGAATGAATTGGGTATGGGCAAATAGACCCCAGGAATGTTCTGCATTTGACACATAGCATGGGCGAGGAGATGGGAGCCAGGTTTGGGATCTCAGAGCTGAGAGAGGTAGAGTCAAGACTAGGAACTGATGGACATATGTGGTGCTTTAGGCATTTTAGAATAAGAAGGAACTGATGGACATATGCAGTGCTTTAGGCATTTTAGAGTAAGGAATATTCTGTTGCACCTCAGGTCTCTGCAGATTCTCATGGTTGAGTCTGTGAGGGATCAGGAGCTTTGTAGAGAAACTGAGAGGCTAAGAAATTCAAGGGGTTGTCACCAGGGTTGTCAGAAACTGTAACAATAATCATTCAATAATGATGTTTCCCAGTACAAGACTTATAACAGAATGATGGTTCTAAAGATCCGAGAGTAGAACACTGTCACTTCATGAGTGATCTGGTAGCTTTTCCATCTGGACATCTGTAAGTACAGACGGAGAAAATTACAGAGTGTGTGGACCCTGTGACTGTCATCATTTGCAGGGTTGGGAGGCAGGATAGGGTGGCACATTAGCAAAAAGATGGTATATTTCATAAGCTCTTGGAAACATTGGAGGAACATGGGCTCAGCACTGCGCAGTGTAGATGGAGTGTGTCACTCAGCACAGAGTAGCAGAAACAGAGTCCTGAGTTCCTAATATCTAGGATGCTGCAACCCTTTCTTCCACCTAAAGCCAAGGAACCATGCTATCTTGGAGAAGCCATGAGAAGAAGCTATTGAAAGTGGTCTGTAGCCTAAGGCCTGTGTCACATTGGAAAGGGGCTGTAGGGGACAGCTGTGTCCCTATTAGACACAAATGCAAGCATAGAGTGGCTTATGGTAGCATGTTTATGAGTTTGTTGGCAATGACTATGATCTGAATTGATTTCTTAATAAACTTTTTTTTTTTTAGCAACTTTAGGAAAATTGAGCTGGTGGGATAGCAGTTCCTCATCCAGTATCTGTTCCTGTACATATGCATATATAACTGCCCTGATTATCTGCATGCCCCATTAAGCTGTGCTTTGATACAATTGACAAACCACATTGACTCCATTGTGACTTCCTGGAGTCCGTAATAGACAGGCTCCTTCTTGGTATCATACACTCTAGATGTTTGGAGAAGTGAGTATTGACATCTGTCCAATGTGCCAGTCTCATATGGAATGTTTTCCCTGCCCCGTGACTCCTATGTCCTCAACACATTGATTCTTCCTCCCCAGCTGCCACTGGACTTTTACTTTCTGCAAGGATTTTCTTGTTTTAGAGTGTGGTATAAGTGGAATTACATGGTTTGAAGCAGCCTTGTTATCCTCCAGAAGACTAGAGAGTCTAGAGAGGACTCTGAGCACAGAGAAGTAGACATTGTATCATTTCCAACCCCGACAGGAGGGCACCGAGGCTCTGAGATGTTCTGAGTGCTTAACTGGTGATCTCAAACAATTCAAGATGGAGGTGCCTGACCCAGGTTTTTGGACTACTGTTTCGTGAATTCAGATTGTAAGGAAAGAGACTCAGAGTCAAATATCAGGGAAAGGCTGAAATATCAGGGAGAGGAAACACAGTCAATTCTCACCCAACTATCTTCCAGCTTCTTGAGCCTCACTCCTGGTTGCTACTGCTTCAGCTGGTTTCCTATGCAGCCTTAAATACCCTTCTCACCAGCTGTATCCCATCCAGGTTAGGATTAAAGGCCAAAGCTACTCTTTTTGGTAGTCAGCCTTGAACTCCCAGAAACACAGAGAGTTCTGTCTCTGCAGTTATGGGATTAGGGCATAGGTCACCACTCCCAGGCTTTCCCTCTGCTGGGATTAAAGGTGTGTGCCATTGAATTCCAGCTGTTTGTCCTTGTACTCAAAGATCAAGAAATTCCTGCCTAGGTTTTGACTATGGGTTAAACTCTTGATAATTCAGGTTTTATTAGATATGTAACATATCACCACAGACTACTTTCCTTGTGGCCTTGAATGTGTGGAAGGGTGAGACTATGGTGATAACATCTGCATCTGTATGACTTCTCTCTGTGGCTTTGTATAATTTTCTTATTCTTTAAGGGAAATCAATTCAGAATTCAAATTTGCTTCCACTGCTGTTCCAGCTTGGGATCTGGCTTTTCATTTGTTTCAAGCCTCAGCTGAAATACTGCTCTATTCTTTCTGCCAAATTAGTCCTTAAAGGTACACTCTTGCCTCATTAGCTTCTCATGTGTCTCCAAAGCCAGCTTCTCACTGTCCTTCCCTCTTGGGCCAGCAGTGGACTCTCATCTCAGCCCTGGCATGCTGCCTTTCCGGGAAGATGCTTTCTACCTTGTTTTGCCCCATGTCCTTCTGGATACCTGGTATCACCCCAATCTCCTCCCATTTGGCTAGAGTTTTTCATAACCATGCTCTCTAATGGGACAAACAAGACCTGTGTGGTAGAGGACAGTGAATGGGTGCTCTGGGGCTGAGAGATTCTTTTCTTGTCCTGTCATCTCTGTATGACCGGGGATTTCAGGAGGAACGAAGCAGAGGTTTGCCCTCAGGTTCTGCATCTTCCCCCAGGGTGATCCCCCTGCTTCAGAGGCTTTCAGTCAGTGCCCCGGAGGAGGTTAGAACAGACATAGATGGGAAAGGTTCTTGTGCCCTTCACCTGGCAGAGAAGCCATGAAAACTGGCAATCACAGGGGGTTACAGTACCTCCGTGGATGGATGAACTGGTCCTTTGTGCCTCCCCAAATACAGGAAAAGCCCTTCTATTAACTGAGCTGGAATTCTCTGGTCTGGTATGGAAGGGGATGTCAGTATTGGATTTAAGTCCATACAAAGTGCTGTATCTGTGGACTGCTTTTAACTTTTGTTACATTTGAACAGAAGACCCTCCAGGGCCCAGGTCAGTTTCATACACAGTTACATCCTGTTCCAACTTTATTTTTCCATCCAGCTAAACAGCATGCAGTTCCAAGCAGAACTGCTTTTCTACCTTAGTAGAGAAACCTTTGCTTGGGGGTAAGATGCTGTTGAACACAACATTTGTACTCAAGCTTCTGTGCTTTGAACTTTGTGGCCTGGCTGCTGTCTGTGTCTTGTCTAATGGCCAAGAATGAGTGCATGCACGCAGGCTCATGTGAGAACTCTGCTCAGCAGGGCTGCTCTGCGTGGGGTGGGTCTTACTATCACACTCCCTCTCTAGGTGAGTTCAGGAGAACTGAAAACTGGACACCAGGGTGGGAAGGAGTCAAGAGGTGCAGGGTACCAGAGGAAGCAGGGAGGGAACAATGGCTGAAGACATAGGTAGGGTGTGTACATGTGGATGTGTGTGTGTGTGTGTGTGTGTGTGTGTGTGTGTGTGTGTGTTGGGGGGGATGGATAACCTGCATGATGAAACACTAGATTGAGGTGAAAGATCCTTTTCTATGAAACCCAGGATAACTGAGTGTGAAAAACTAGGAGCTGCCTGAGTTCCTAAATGTCCCAAATGGGACAGACTCATGATGAAGGTATAAATGATCCCCTGCCTCTCATTTACTTGGGCATCTTCATACCTGCATCTTAAATCCCCATGAAATGAATCCATTTTTTAATCTTTAAGTCTGGAGACACAGCACAGTCTCAAGGGCTGCCCTGACACAGCTCTTTTCCTACTGGAGGCTAACTTTAAATCTTGTATCTTCTCATCTTATTTGAGCTGTTAAGCAAAATAAACCAAGTAGTTGCTCAAATTTTCTTCTTTCAGTTTTGGCCTCTAGGAAGTCCAGGAGTAAGATTCTACTAGGTTTGGTGTCTGGTGGAGAGCTGCTTTCTGGTTCATAGGCGGCCCTTTCTTGATGTATTCTCATGTGATGAAAGGGCTAGCTAGTACTGTGTGTTCTTTGTTTAAGAGCACTAACTCACCCACCATCTATTAAACTCTCCGAGTCCTACCCCCTAACCACCATGGGCATTAGGATTTATCACTGAAGTCTGTGACAGGAAAGCTACACCATGAAATCTCAACAACAGTGCTGTCTAAGTAAGATTGGAACCGCTTCAACAACAGAACTTCCAAAGACAGAAATCTCGCAGGGACCCACTCCTAGATGGAGAGCTATAGGCAATTAACAGCTGCTGAGAGAAGGTAAATTTGACCTCTGCTTAGTTACCCATACCAAGTGGTCAGCTCCAGAAACATGTATGCAGGCAACTCTGCATGGACTCAGGGGGTCAGAGTTAGATGTTTGATTATTATATGTGTATGTAGCAATAAAAGAGGAGGGCATGGATTTGGAAGTGCGGTCAGACATGGAGGGGTAAAAGGGAGGAAGCAAGGGGAAATTGTGTAATTATATTTCAATTACATTTAAAAACTTATAATAGCAATAACTATTTGCGTATACAGAGGACGAAAATAGATGACACAAGTGGCTGTGGCAGGCACTTTCTTTTCTCCTCTCAAACCCACATCCCTCATAATAACTGACTGACAAATTCTTCCTTACCCTTGCCTCTGTGTCCACTCCACATCTCTGTCACATGCCTGCTTCTTAATGGTGGGGTTTATGTCCTCTTGATCTTTATAAAAATATCCAGCTAGCAAATGTGAGCACTTGACATTGAACTCAGCTCTTGACTTCTAACCTCTTTGCTCATGCTCTATCCTGTCTCTTGGTAGACCTTTTCCAAGAAGGGATTTTCCTGAGGACCTTTATAGCCAGCAAGTTTAGGCATCTGTACTTGCTGACAACAACCTACACCCCAGGGGAAGAAACAGTTCC
This sequence comes from Sigmodon hispidus, assembly GCA_004025045.1. Taxonomy (NCBI): domain Eukaryota; kingdom Metazoa; phylum Chordata; class Mammalia; order Rodentia; family Cricetidae; genus Sigmodon; species Sigmodon hispidus. Next base: position 49,845 of record PVIH01008708.1, read on the forward strand.
TGCTGCTTTCAAGTTTGCTCACTAATTTCCTAGTTGAAAGGTAAAATGCATAGTGAGTTCTGAGTTCTTTCTCCCTGAAGAGAAGTAAGCCTGAAACATTTATGGTTAAACAAATCCTTAAGATCCATTCCCAGGTGCAAACCATGTCAAAATATTGTAGATGTGAGTGCAAAAAAGGCTCAGAGGTTTAGAACAGGATACACATGAATCTCAGAAACAAAATTCAGAAAACTTTGCTCGTAAAATTAAGCATAAAAGAAAGAATGAAGAATCTATTCACTGGATGGGACCAGACATTGCTTATATGGGTGTCCCCAACCCTTGACATGGCAATATCAAGGCATGCCATTATAAAGTTCATGCTTATGAATGAGCAATTGAGTTTCCAGACAAACAGAAACCTCAAAACTACAACAACAAAAACCTTACATATTTTTAAGTAAGTTTACAGTTCTGTGTTGGACTCCATTCACAACTATCTTTAGCTCCCTGTAGCCCACAGGCTCCAAGTTAGACACCTCCCAAGGGTACAGAATGAAAACCAGAGTGAAGACTTCCTACATTTATATGCTATGTGCCTTTCTCGACTTCACTTTTTGCCTGTAGCTGTGTTATAATTTTTTATTGTCTTTTAAAATGTGGTTTTATGTATTTTATTAAATTAATTTATTTTCTGTGTCTTGTTTGCATATATGTCCAAGTACCACATTCATGCAGTACCTGTGGAGGCCAGAAGAGGGCATCAGATCCTCTGGAAATGGAGTAACAGTTGTCAGTCTCCGTGTAGGTGCTGGGAACTGAACCAAGTCATTTTGCAAGAGTACCAGTTCTCTTAACTGCTTTTGTGTGAAATTTTGAGAAATGGGATTGTGCTTATATTGTTTCTCATGTAATGCTGTTATTGGCATTATGAACACCTAGTAATTATTTCTGAGTATTTGTTAAGTACTGAGAGGTCATGGGAAAACCAGAGTGTGTTCAGTAAGAAGCAGGAACTTTTTTTTTTTTTTTTTAAGAGAAGACAAGAATCTTGTGGGAAGAGCTAAGTAGGCACTTTTGACTCAGCTGTGTGGTCACCATCTGATTTGACTATGGAATCAGACCCTTTCAAAGTACTGAAGGCAGCAGAGAACAAGAGAAAGGAAGCCAGTTGGGGTGGCGTTTGGGGGCCTGGAAGCCAAGAGTGGGGCTCAGACCAACTCCAAGGCCAGCAGTTGCCTAGAGTTCCAGAAAGACAACAAGAACCCGCTGCCCCTAGTGTCAGCATAACTGAAGTAAAGGAGGGGACATGGCAGGGCCACCAGTGTGGCTTAAGAAAGGAGGAAAGAGGCGGGAGAAGAAGACCTGATCAACAACCTCAGGGTGAAGGGAAAACCTGGGAAGGCGACCACCTTGGGAAAGAAGATTTGAAAAACCAATTGTAAAAAAGGGGGAAGGAGGTGAATTTTTAGTTGGTAGATGGATTATTGAATGGCCTATCAGAGGCTAAGGTAGTCTCGGAAGGAGTCGAGGAGGCTGTGGACTTGATTCTCATGGCAAATGTGAATATTTGGCATAGCGGGAGCCATAGAGCTGGTCTAAAGGGTGAGGACTAATGCAGAGCTGGCGGGTCTCACAACTGGAGAACTGTAAAGATGAATTAGCTAATGTGGATCAATCAAGTGTGGCTGAGGAAAGTGAAGGTGAAGAGCACCCAGTGGCAGACACTGAAAATAAGAACCAAAGAAGGTGACTTGGGATGAGTAGAAAGCTATTCAAAATAAAGACCGAGCAAAAGTAGAATTTAGTATCTGAAAACCAAATGATGGTGTTGGAGGATGATGGAAGAAAGGAATTTGTTCTGTATTAGAACAGGCTCATGCTAAAGATTTGGTTACAGACCATCATTTTCAGAACCCAGCAAATGATCTAACATCTCAACTAGAGATGAAGTTTAGAGACCTAGGCCATGGAGGACATGGTGGCAGGGGAGGATGTGGTGGGGGTGCAGTGGATGTCCCAATCATGGAAACAGGACTGTTAAGTTATGTGCTTCTGCTCCTGATGTAAATGACCCAGAGGCATTCCCAGCTCTGGTCTAACTGGATGCCATAATACAACACTGGTTGCTTTGCTTTGTGGACCCTCCTGTTCAAAGCTTTTGCTTAAGGATCCCAAACAACTAAGATTAAACAAACAAACAAACAAAAACAAAAAAGACTATCATTCATACCGTTCACACCTAAAGACTGAATTTCTGTTTTGAAAGTGAACTTCTCTATCTTCACAGAAGTAACAAATATGTTAGTCAGTTTGGTAGCAGAGATGTTTCCATAATTTTCAGAAATTATATATTCTTCATGAATACTTTTGCATTGCTGTTTGGAAATATGTGTTTCCAAACTTGAAATATAGGTGTGAATGTAGGTGTGCCATCTTTTTTTTAAAAGAGAAGAAGACTAAACTCATGTTAGATTGTATGGCTTATATTAGATGATGAAAGATGGTACCTGAATAAATATTTCATTATACCTCTTCTATATAAATATATCCAGTGTATGTGTCCAATATGTATATGTATATATCTCCAAAGTAACATTGTTACAGTTATTTATAACTCAAATGGACTTTTACAAAGAGAAAACATCACATTTAGATGAGCTGCTGGTAGGGTCCAGATGTGTAGGCATTTGAAGAAAGCTCCAAATCTGTTCTCTTGTCAATTCATCAGCCTGCCAATCACTTGTGGAACATCTATCTCCTTGATGTCATAACCAACACAGCTTATTTGCTGTGATGCAAAGCCTTGGAGACCTTTATCCAATTTTAAGAGCCCTCTTGATCTGGTTGGAGGAATTTTGAGAAGATATGTGAGAGTGCCAGCAGAACCTGGCAGGATCAAGCACTATACTCCAAAAGTCCTTTGATGGTGTATGATCAGGACAAGCAGGAGACTGGTTAACTGAAAAAGCTGGTTACAATAAGGAAACAAAAAACATGATTTACCAGCTGTCTCTATATATTGTTTTAATGTAAAATGCATTCACATGCATTATATTTACTGAGCCTTTGGTCAAAACCCATCATGTTGGAACAGCAGTGGGCAGAAGAAAGGTCAGTTCTGCTGTTCTGGTACGGAGAACCCTAGAGGGCTACAAGTTTGGTAAGACTGACAAACTGGCTTTGTGTGAAGCTGAGATGGAGTCCTCAGGAGGGAGATGCCAGATTCCCTTGGCAAGCCTTCTGCAGGCACCTGTGCCAGGCTACCATGGTACCTTGGCAGATTTCTCTGAACCTAGTGGGAGTAATGTGGGGCTGTGTTCTACAGCAGAGCCCAGGTGTTTGCTGGGACCCAGAGACCTGAGCCTGCAGTGGTGGTCAGGAGGGATCTTCTGGATGCTGCCATAGTGAACTTTAAGGCTTTGGCCTCCTCCTCGTATCTCAGCTGTAAATCTCAACAGAGCCCTCAGAGGCCATTTGATGTTTTAGAGACTGCTTAGATACAGCTGGAAAGCAACACATGCAGAGCGGGTTTCTGTATATCACTCTTGTTATCTGACTAGAATGTGGTCTAAAAAGGCAAAGAAAAACAAAACTAACAAAAATAACCCAGGCAGGATTACAAGCACCATTTACAGTAGTGTTTGCTTAATGAGGAGCCAGGATTTTTCTATTTAGCCACTAAAATAATCTGTGTAGTAAGTGGGGATTCTTTCTTTTTTTTTTTTTTCTTTTCCTTCTTTTTTTTTTTTGGACTCCAGGTTTGTAGAACAAGGAATTCTTTAAGAATCATGTACCAGGAGACAACAGAGCTGGGCACAGCCTGCACCACTCTCCAGGATTCATCTTGCTTTTCCTTTGTCATCTCATGAGCTCCTGGTGCTCCTGGAAGTGGGACAGGCATAAATAGACCATATGGTAGACATGAAAATGAGACCTCGGGAGGAAGCACCCAGTGTAGTGCTGCATAGCCAGTGCTGTGGACTGAGTAGATCTCCTGAAATCTATGGGTTAGGAGCTTGCACCCTGCATGTCAGCGCTAGGCTGCAAGGTCCCGTAAGAGGAGACTGGATCTTCAGTGCTTTGTTCTCAGGACTAGATTTATGTTCTGATCATGGAATGATCTGTTTATTTATGAGACGAGGTCTCCTGAGCACAGGCTAGCCTCGAATTCATTACATAGCTGAAGATGACTTTGAATATTTGATCCTCCTGCCTCTGCTTCTCAGATGGAGGGTTTCAGGTATGCACCACCACACTGTCTTCGGAGTGATAGGACAGAGTCCAGCATTTTGTGCCTGCTCTGAAGCACTCGACCAACCGAGCTACAGCCACGGCCTATGGAAGGGGCTTTGTTGCTGGGAGGAAATGCAGCATGAAGGCTCTTGTGAGATCTAGCCTTCTAGTCCTGGATTCTTAGACTCCATGAGTAAACGAATCTCTGCTCTCCATAAATTCTCCAGCCCCCTGTGCTCTGTTATAGCAGCAGGAATTGTACTGAGACAATTGCTGTAGAGTTAACTTGAGCCTCAACAAAGGTTGGAAGTTTGCAGACTCGTGCCCTGATTGATTTCCTCTTTCATTCTGCTAGGCTTCATATATCAAGCTCCCATATGGAAATAGAGGGTGGATGAAAGAAAACAATGTTTTCAGGGAAGCTTTGATGCTCTGGAAAGATCCCAGACCAGATAGGGAAAAGGAGCCCTATGCTGTGGGTGTTTATTACAGTGATGATGTTAAGGTAACTATCGGGTAGATGGTTGCTAACTCTGAAGCCATGAGTTGGATCTAACTCCAGCATGGACTCCATAGCTAGACAGAGAGAGACCAAACCAAGAAAGGCCTGCCTGGTTGTGACATAGTTTGCCATCTAGTGTTCTCCCAGGTTCCTGTGCTCTTTGACTATCACCGAATCCTCATCATTAAGCTTTATAGCTTCTCTACTTATACAGCACTCTCCATTTTATGAAGTCATTGCTATATGATCTTATTGGCTTTTCTCTACTAGACATGAAGGAAAGAAAGTCAGGGCATGGCATCGTATAAATAATTTGTAGAACACCCCAGTGGCTCTTTTAAGACACCAGGGTGGTAGGCGGCAGGACATACACTCGGATTCAGCCTGATGGCTAAAGCCCACGTTTTCTCTTTTACTATCTTCAATGATTTCCAGAACCATCTGTTCTGCTGTCTATGTCCTCAGGGCTTTAAAGTTCTCAAGCCTCTGTGATGCTTTTCACAATATACGTCAAGAAAATTCTGGCCACAGAAATGCTTGAAGTCCAGTGGAAATCCCTGGGGATAGATGAATTGGAAGAACACTGGGAACCTTTCTAATAGGGCTCCTCAGATCTCATGCAGTTGAAATTGATCTGCTTTGCCCTGGAAAAACTCTTATGTTGGTTTCTTTGTTTTATCAGTTTAGTCTATCACTTGCCTGGGCACATAGATCCTTGATACAAAGGGATGGTCTCTGCTCTGCCAAAGTCTCTCACCATTGCTGAGGGAAGCTCCACCTTCCTATGGGAAAAGGAACACAATATTTCAAAATCAAGAACACCATGAAAAATTGTATGACCTTACCACTTCTTTGTAAGAAAACTAGCCAAAGAGAAAGCTATTGAGGATGCTTAGCATAAATACAAAGCTCTCTCACAAATTCTCTCTTATACACAACTCTAAAGATAGACTATACTCTGAGAGTCCTATTTTATAGAAGACTGGTTGGGAAGCATTGGTTGGGAGTAAGAAGAACTCTTTTATCAATTTTTCATCATAAGGATATATGTAATTTCCTTATGAGATCTGCAGGAGGTTGTGGCTTGTTAGCTCATGGGATCAGTGATGCTGCCATCCAATTATTGCTTTCCTCCTGCTCTTTCTTTCCTGCTATATCTCTGTGTGCTACCACCAAAAGCTCTAAAATAATATGTTCAGGATGAAGAGAGAGAGTGGTGTTCTCCCATCTCTCTTTTTTTTAAAAGATAAGTGTCTCTTGAATCCCTCTCTGCACAGGAACTCAGAAAGTCGGAAAAGAGTTAATGTGATGCGGGTAGCCTCTGTGGTAGAGAAAATAAATGAAGGAGTAAAGGACTGGAGATGTCTGCTAGAATATCAGCTATTACTACCTGACCTATGGAGAGATGCTCCACTCTGAGAAACTGAGTTGTTTTCAAGGCCATAGAGCCAAGAGGAGCTAGAACTAGAATATAGGACTTTTTAAGTTGGGTATCCAACTGGGCAAACAGATTCCTGCTTTGCAGAAAACATCGCCAAGCATTCTTCAGGACACAAGGAGAAGCAACTGATGGACTGTGTCAGATTTCCTGCATCATAAAAGATATGCCAGAGACTTTGGGCCATAAAGGCTAAAGATGGAGCCCCAATATTCCAAAAACCTTTAAATGACTGTCCAGACAGACATAGGTCATCTCTGTCATTTTCTAGACTTTAAAAATTGCTTGCACTTCCTGTTTATTTAGATAATAATATATCCTTCTGTGGTCTTTGATGTGGTTAAAAGTTTAATAATTATAGATATAGTTCTTTTTAGTTTAAAAGATATATTAGATATAAAACTTTAAACTCACAATAATAGGATAAATAATAAAATATTCTCTTTAATTTTATAAATACAAATAGACTAGATATTGTGACTATAATTCCTGCTTAAGAGCTGTTCTGTTATAATTTTGCTATATAAAAATTAAAACCTTTCTTTTTAATTAGACAGAAAAGAGGAGATGTGGTAGAATGTTCTCTGTATGTTGTAAATAAAGTACTGTTTTGGCCTATGCACAGCACCATAGAAGTGGGTGGAGAATCAAAGGGCAGGCAAGTAGGAGAAGGGTAGAGTTAAGTCAGTCTCCATCCGACCCCCGAAGAAGACAGACATGTAAGAAACAGGTGAGCCACGGGCTGCAAGCCACATGGTGGGTAGATTAATGGAAATGGGTTGAATTAAGATGAAAGAGCTAGCTAATAATGTGCTTGAGACATGAGCCAAACAGTATGAAGTAATATAAGCATCTAATTCATTTCTTTGAGAGACAAGGGAGAGAGCAGGAGATGGATCTAAGTGCTCATAAACATGGACGGAGTCAGACATGCAGAATGAAAAGCAGAAAGCCATATGATAAAATAAAAATTAATATAAATGGGCTAATTTAAGTTATAAGAGCTAGTGGGACAACCCTAAGCTAAGGCTGAGCACTCATCCTAAGTCTCTGTGTCATTATTTGGAAGCTGGCTGGCAGGACAAAGACTGGTGTGTACCCATACTCACACCTTTAGTCACATGGATGCAGCTGATATCAAGCTGCAACAAGAGAGGATGTCCTTGATTCACATCCTTGTGTTAAGCACCAAAAAGTCAGCTGCTCCTAATGGCTTCCTTGAAGAACTCCCCAGAGCCGTTATTTAGAAATATTGTGTCATACAAAGTCCAACACACGTAATCCTATCACATAACAATAATTGCAATAATTATGTTGTTATCCTAGGAGAGTGTCTGTAAATGGTGTCTGGAAAAAAAATCACATAATATTGTAATTGTGCTGCAGAAGCAAGTAGGTTAAAGGAACCCAGGAGCTCAATTCATTACAAAGAGCAAGCTCATTTTCTAAAACCTTTTGTAGTGCTAGAAGGATTTACCCTGACTGTTTGTCCAATGGGAGATACTATGTTGTAATTTCAGAAGTGGGCCATTCTGTGGCTCTATAGTATGGATGGGTGGGAAATACTAGGACATGGGCTTTCTTGTACATTAGAACAAAAATATGTCCCATAGAAGAAAGTGGGCTAAAAATGTTAGTGACTTCTAACATGATGGAAGAGATAAAAGGAAAGCCTGGTGGAAAATTAATGCTGGTGAAATAGAGGAATACACGCTTGAATAAATGAATTTTAAATACTATGCATATGGAGATTGTAATCTGATGGTCACAGAATACAGAGTTCCTGTGTGGGCAGACATCAAGTATTCCTGGGCCTGTCATCATTGCATCTCACTGTAAGTGAGAAAAAAAAAATGTCCTACTTGAGTGTATCAGTCTCTGTCTTTAGTTTTTATGTTTTTGATTATTTTTTCTTAATTTAAAATTTCAATTATGTGTATGTGTTGGTCTGTGAGTGAGTATATGCATATGAGACAGGTGCCCACAGAGGCCAGAAGAGGGCATTGGATTTCATGGAGCAGATGGTATATGTGGTTGGGAGCCACCTCACATGGATGCTGGGATTGGAAGTGGAGGCCTCTGCAAGAGTGGTTTGTGCTCTTGACCTCTGAGCTGTCTCTCCAGCCTGACTCTTTACAAGTTTCTAAACTTAGTTTTCAAAGGCTGTTTCATGCATGTCTCTGAAAGCTTTCTGCTGTGCTTCTCTGTGAGGTGAAACTTGAATGTCTCTCAGACTTTCTGACAAGGCACATGCCCAAAGTAGACATGTGCAGAGGAAGATGGGTATGTTACTATTGTGTATCAGCCCTTTTATCTTTGGATTTGCTGGCATCTAAAGATCTTATTCCTTTGAGATCACAGAAGACCACACGTCTGCCCATTCAAGTAGCTTTTTCAGACCACTGGGCTTCTATTTATGCTAAGCTTGAGCCTGGAATCCCCTCCACCCCAGCCTCTACTGGCATTCAAGAAAGTGCTTTAGGCTCAAAATATCAGAAAATAAGTAAATCTAGTTGAAAGAAAATTTCCTGGAAAGAAAAGCAGAGGAATTCAAGGAGCATAAAGGTGGGAATGTGAGTATCAGTCTAGGACGCGCAAGGAAGGGAAATCTCTCCTCACTCCTCATTACTTCTCTGCTCTTCCCTGTGGGCCCACTTCATGATCTGTCTGTCTTTGCTTCCTGTTCATATGATAGGAGACACAGACACTCCAAACACCCCAGGTTTTTAAGGTAGAGACTTATCCAGAAAGTCCAAGACTCTCTTTCTGGGTTCTAACCCCAGATTCCACTGAACTGTCTCTCTGGTCCTTGTGTCAACAGCCCACTCCTGAACCAACCAACCTTGTTCAGGAGCCAGGATCCTACTGGTTGTAGAGAGCAGAGACCAGCAAGTCAGCAGATGTCTGCTAGACTTCCCTATGCCTGTAAAATAAATTCCTCCTTCCTTCCTTTCTTCTTCCAGAAAATGTCTCATGTAGAAAGAAGAGTATAGCTTAGTGCTAGGTCATGTAGAGGAGCAAGAAAATCAAGTATACAAACAACTCTTGCCTATTCTTTGCAACCCAGAAATGACTTATTAAATGGGGAGTCATCCCTGATGGAGAAGCTGGCCCCGACTTTCTCCCTGTCTCCATGTCCTAGAACATAGTAGTTGTTACATTTTCTTTCTTTATTCTTCCCTGCTCTATGTACCTTCCTCCACCTGTAGTAACCATATTTCACATAGTTTGTTCTGTGATTCTATTTTGGTAGCCTAGAAATCTCAGTGTAGAGCATATGTACTCTGAACACACTTGAGGTAGGTGTTCTTTGAATGTGATTGGGGAAGCTGTTATTTAGGAAGGCCTGGGTTTGAGCATCTTGGGTTCTCTGGGGTATAATACAGATAAAGGAGTCATGCCCTACTCAGTGTGTTGCTATGGATGGCTTGGCATCTCCTGGGATGATGAGTACATGGGTATGTGATCTATGCAATAGGAAAAGGTGTTGGAAGCATCATCTGCTGCCTATGTGAATAGTAATTAAAGTTCTAGTAGGTCCATAGGGGTAGTGTTTCCTTTCTTTGTTACACAAAGGACAGGTCAGACTATCGGCATGATGGCTTTGTTGAAACTTCAGTTTTCTTGCTAAATGGAAGATGAGGACAGAACTATGTCCTTTCTGACTTCTCTATCTTTCACAATTTCCCTTCTCTATCTAGCTTCTGTCTTTGACAGATAAAATCAAGACTTTTGATTTATTGAAGAAAAATAAGTAAAATAAAATTTGCCCCAAACACTCTTTGAATGAGTCACAGAACAATAGATAGTGTTCAGTTTTGATCTAAATGATATATATATATATATATATATATATGAGATTAGATGGATTGGATAACAATAGATTAGATGAGATTAGAAAATTCTTCAAGTGTTTAGCTAGGCAGGTTTGTTATCCGTGTCAGAACTGACTCATGATCCTTTAGGTTTTGAGTTAATGCCATTGGTAGTTTTTAAAAATACATAATTGGCACTCAAGAACCCCATGTTTTTCCTCCTTCCTGGGAGTCAGTCATGACTGGCAGAGACAGACCTCTTTTCTGCTGTGTTTAATACAGTGCCAGTTCTGGTCCTTGCTGGTTTTTATTCTGGGGTGCCAGGTACATGGGAGAGGAAGTTGTGACCACAGTTGCTATCGAGTTTGATGGTGGCTTTGTTCTCAGTCCACATGTTCAGAAGCATGTTAGTGGAGACACCGTGTGAATAATTCCCTCCTCCTTCCCTGCACTCACTCTATTGGGAGGGGCAGGTGAATCATAGGATGACACTGTTAAACTGCACAGAGTTTCCCATCAAAGATGACTTGTTTTCTCTTCTGTTAGATGCAGATGACTGTGGGTATGCATTGCAGGCTATTCTGAGGAATACCTGTAAAAATTCATGGAAGGCAAATGAACACCAGTATTCCCCTGTATCACAATTCTTCCTACATCTCCAGGCTCTCTTGTGATTGACTTCTGAGGTACTCAGCCCTGTGACAAGTCACACACAATGGTAGCCACTGTCAACCAGTATTTCTCCCTCTAGATTGAAAATGTCTATCTCTAGTTCATTATGAAGGAAGAAATGCATGTCTTCTGTAAGTGGGATTTTTTTTTCAGCCCCTTGCTAATGAGTACCTGCTTCTACTTCTCACCAGTGATCTTTCATGTGAAGAAGTGAGCAGCAGTGTCTAAGAAATAATAGTTAAGAAACTTGGATTCTAATTAACTTTTATCACTAATTGTTATGTAGCTGTGAATCACTTAAAAAAAAAACTTGAGTAAGAACTACGAAGATTAATGAAGGCTGTCAAGACTAGTGGAAGAACAAAACAGAAGATTTCCATAATGATATCTTCGGAATCCAGAAGTTTGCTTCATTTGATTGCAGAAGCCAGCAAGGGTATAACAGTTATGCCGCCTTGCCTCGTGAGAACACTTGGGCACAGGGGAGTGGTGTCTCTTTCACGTGGCTTGGTTTTGGCAGGTCCTTGCTGGTGCTTCAACTTCTGATCGAGCCTCTGACTATAATTATTTTCTTGTCTTCCTTATCCAACCAGAAGGAGACCTTATGGAAGCTGTAACCTCACCTTGTTCATCCTGTGTCTCTGGTCTGGACCCTAATGCATACCCAGTAGAATTAATAAACTGAAGAAGCAAATGAAAAGAGAGCCCACACTACAGACTTGATCTCTGAATGCTCAGGCAACATGTTCTCTCCTTCATTTATGTTCTTCCCTGTCCCACAGTGGTTGTGCAGTTATCAGAGGAAAATGAAAAATGACAAGCTTCAAGGATAGAGACATGAAGTGTTTCATTTGAGTTTTTTTTTTTTTTAAGGAAACTTGTAACCTAATCTATTGGGGAGTTTTCTTTGTTTGTTCTGTCTTGCACAGCCCTTGTCTATTTAGAGAAATTGGAGGCACACAGAGAGAGTGCTGAGAATTGAGAATTGAGGACCCTAAGAGCTGGGCCAATGGGGAGGGAGCTTACCTTGGAAGTGACATCATGGAACAGGATGGAGTTGGATCAAAACAAAGTAACTTGAGGTCAAGAAGAGCCAAAGGAAACCTAGGAAAGGGAGGTACCAGGGAGGACAGTCTGGTGTGGATGGTGCTGCTGAGGGTGGGCACTGCTTCGGACACTCAATGGAAAGCCTAGGACCTTACAGAGGGTAGGAGTTTCCCCCAGGACTCCACTCTAAGCAGGTGCACTCATTTTATTTGACTCTCAGGATGTGTTCTTTTAATTACTTAGTTGACTAAATTGAGCATGATTTTATCAGAAGAATCAGGGTTAAAGATGTCTTGGGCAAGACATTAGAAGATTATTTCACCAAAGAAAATACTAAATTGAAACATGGTAAACTCTCTCTGGCCCCTCATTTACCCGCATCCTAGAATGAACATTTGAGTCAGAAAAAGCAAGAGTTTATGTTTGTTTGTGTCTACCAGTTTCTAGATAATCTTAAACTGTTTGTTCCTACTGAACCTTAGTGTATTTAGCTGTATCACAGATTAAAAAAAGATACCCTGCAAAAATGCCCTGAGGATTACAAGAGATGATATGGGGAAAGTGTTTGGGACACTTGAGTTAAAGGAGGTGGTGGCCATCACTATGGTGTGTGCTTCAAGTGAGAAGTCACATGTCCACAAAGACTGGAATGAGGATATGGATGAATAGTGAAGACAGGATGTAGGCAGGAGATAAGGTTCTGATGAGAACCATGACCAACATAGAAGTTGGACATCTTCCTTAAGGAATGACTGTTATTCTTTCCTTAAAGAAGTAGCTGTTATTCATAGTCATATAACTGTTACATTGAAATCTAAACCTTGTTTGCTTCCATCTTTCTTTGTTTTTAAAGAAGTCAGTAATCTGGAGTCTGATATGAAACCCTCTAATTTAGAATATGATGACTATGGCAGGGATTACTATGACTCTGGGATCTACTTTTTCCTTCTTCCTCCTTATAATTGATTCCTCAAGGTTCAGTTCAGGCACACATTCTTCTTTTCTCGTTATCTACCATAGCTGGAAATTCTCTTTTCCTGCTTCCCTTGCAGCTAGTATGATCATTGACAAAATATCGCTTGATGGACTCTGAAAATCAGTGCTGTGCAAATTAACTGTTATGTGTTTAAAAAAAAGTCTCCCTAGATTTCACTTCTTCCCACCTTTTTTTTTTTCTGATGGCAAACTAATTTTAACCATATGGATAGGGCTAGCGTTTGGGGACCAGCTGGGAGTAAGAAGATGGGATAAAATTTTCTTCCACTGCTAGATTGTGTATCATCAGTCCAGATTTTTACTGGAAAAGAAGTAAACGTCTATTTTATCTAAACCACCATTGTTTATTCCATAATAAAGCACTAATAAATCCTAACACAATGAGCAAGTCACATTTTAAAATAAAAGAAAGCATTCTATGTATAAATATATGAATGGGTTGAGTTTACTGATGAAATGCTGGGGCTTTTAAAAAAATATTATTTTTAAAGCTTTCAGTAGTCTAAGATACACATATTCCAACTATATTCCCATCAGGAGAATCAGATTTGTGTACAAAGTGACTAGCTCATATAAATCTGAGTGTACACACGTGGGTTTGTATTCATACAAATGAATAAGGTATCAACTAAAGACTTCTTACAACTTTTGTTAGGACACTGACTATGTTCTTACCCTGTCAGGATCCCTACCAAGCAAAGAGAACCAGATGGAGTGGGGGCAGGTGAATTCTGTTGTTATCACTTGAGTTACCTTCAGGATACAGCTAACGAATACCTGGAGTGGGTGATGCTCAACTGAAGAGGAACATTGTGCCATGTAAGCATCCTCCATCCATTTGACAGTTGAGGCATCTTGGCTGTGAGAGACTGAATAATTTTTCCTGTTGTAATTGATAGACTAAGGGTTCAAACTCTCTACTCCATGATAAAGGTTTTTGTGCTACATGAAGATGAATATAGTTGCTAATCATATCAAACAATATGAGTGGGGAAAGAAAACCCTTAGCTCTCTAATCAGCATTATCAGAATTGCTTGAAATAAATTTACATGGAAGAAATCCAAAAGGAGAGAAAAGAATGAGATGAAAGAGGTGTTTTTTTTTTGTTTTTTTTGTTTTTTTTTTTTTAAGTGGTAAATCACATTGAGTAAACCTAGAAATAACAAATGGTGTCTGGAGCATCATTTACTTGAAATTCCCACAAAGTATTTTGATCTATGAGAAGAGAGTCTCATTACACAGGAAAGATTATATACTTATTTGGAATAACAAATCTATCCTTATAGTTGTGGCTGCAAATACCTGAGAGCCTGATCATAAACAAATTTTCATAATCCTTGCAGAGATTAATGAATAATAATTGCTTTATTCAATGGCAAATGCCTTGATTTGGAGTATATGTCCTTGTAATGATTTCTGCTATTCATGCGCTAAGATGAATTTCCAGAATGCATTGCTTTTGATCCCTGCCTCCCCTCCCTCCTCTCAGATCTACTTGAAGACTCTCCATTGTGCAGCACAAGTAATTCAAGTGTTTTCTGACTGTCAGCTAGTGCTTGATTTAAAAAAAAAAATCACCATTTGAGTTTCAGTTCGCTGGTGAGCTAGAGTCATAACTCAATTTCTTGATGGCGTGGCTGCTGCAGACTCCGTTTTCTTCATGTTAAATGAGCTAGCATCTCAATATTGAAGTTTCAGGAACACCGATGAGCAGTTCTGAAATGACACAGTTGATGTTCTTAATTGTAAGATGAACTGGGAGACCATCTTGAGTTTCAAAGTAATAACAGCCCTCCAAAGTGAAAAGGTCATAGTGGAAGAGGCTACAGGATTCACTGTTTAAGGACCTGGGAGAACATCTACATTTACATGGGAAAGATTTTTCCCCTGGATGCATTTCTGCTCTGCTACTTCATAACTATAATTTTGCTACTGTTATGAATTGTAATGTAAACATCTATGTTTTTCCAATGGTCTTAGATGACCCCTGTGAATAGTTCGTTAGATCTCAGGTTGAGAACCACCGATCTAAGCCTATTTCTCAACACAGACAGACAGTTACTCAGAGAGTTCTACTGATGGGGAAATGGAAGGCATGGAGCCAGAGTTAGGATTCCTGCTCACTTCTTACTCTTTTTTTAAACGTGTCTATTTCTTGAATTCTTTATGTTTTCTGAGTATTAACCCTCTGTTAGATAAGAGCTGCCAAATATCCCAGTCTGTAGGTTATTTATTGGTTGTCTCTGTGCTTTGTTGATTCTTAGCTATTCAGATACATTTTAATTTGATTGTAATAAAAAATGGGTTCGAATTCTTTTTAAGTATGCTTGGGTTGTGTGTGTGTGTGTGTGTGTGTGTGTGTGTGTGTGTGTGTGTGTGTTTGCGTGCGCGCATGCGCATATGAGTTCATGTGTGGGGTTCCACATTACATAGAGGTTAGACGGTAACTTCTGGTATTCAGATCTCTTCTTCCTCTGTGGGTTCTGGGGATCACACTCAGCTTGTCAGGTGTAATCATTTTACATGCTGAGCTATCTTGCCAGTCACGATTGTTAATGCTTGCTTTGGGGGTCCTGTCCAGGACATTTGATATTTTCTGTCCCTGACTCTTTCTCTCTGTTTGTATAACAGTATATCTTTCATATCCACTCGCTGCCCCTCACCCAATGGAGAAATTTATGAGGAAGAAATTCTTTCTGGCTAAAAGACACTTCCTTGTGTACAAATCTAGCAGATGTATCCACTCACCTGTCAATGGGCATCTTGGTTGATAGCAAGTCTTAGCTCTTGTGAATATTGCCTTGTATATAGGGAAAACATAAGATGACCTAAAAGTGAAATAGTGAATACAAGGGGTTAGAAAGGGTATCAAGGGCAAGTGGAAGAAGGGAGGAGTGGTTATGATCATGCAAACTGTACTTATGTATGTATGGAACATTACACAGTCTTCTTAGTAAATATATCAAAGATACGTTAAATCTTTTAGACACAGATTCACAGCCTTTCTGGCTAAGTAGAACATCTCTATAGATTTTATAAACTACACCACTCACAGCATTTTCTTGATAAGTTCTTATAAGTTTCCATTCTGAATTCCCACTTCCATCTCTTCTCAGCTCTTTGGTTCACTATGGCTTCAGTTCTTTGGTTCTCACTCCTGGCTTTTCTGCTTCCCTGTGGAGACTCACATCAGCATCTCTGCTTCTCTGGGATGAAATCCAATGGAGTTATCTTTTGTTTGTTTTCAAGGTTCCAGGAATACTTCCTGTCTAATAATCCTTTGTTCATGTGCCATTTCTAATGACCTCAGTTTTTTGGATACCCAAATCTTTCATTTTTCAGAAAGTCAGTCATTTGCATCTCTCCCATATACTTTAAGTGAGAGTGCCCTTTCATTCAAGAAACCAGAGATCATATCCCATTTGACCATGTTCCCAAGAAGCAGGGACATCTCATGGACATCTCAACTCAAAAGAGAACAAGACTTCAGCTTCTGGTGTGTCATCCTTCATTCCAGTCCACCCCTTTCCGTTCTGAAGCAGACATTTCCCTTAGTAGACTGTTTCACAACTTGGTCAACTTGGAGCCTAAGTTCAACTTGTTCGTTGATTTCCACAAGGAATTCAAATGAGGTCTGTGGGTTACTGCTAGGGTCTCCTGCAGATGGAGGACTGTTACAAGTGGCATTTTGCTAGAAAGGCTCTGTTGTCTTCTTCACTCCGTTGCTTTGATCATTTTTCTTCCCATTTTTTTACTTTTCAATCTTTGTGTTGTAAACTTTCTCTCTCTTCCTTGGAAGAAAGTCTAGTGCTCAGCCAGCACCCTTGCCTTTGAGGCAGATCCAAGATTGGGGTAAATATGATGGTTGATGTTGTGAACTTGACAGGATCTCATCTAGGAAACAGACCGGCCTCTGGGTGTGTCTGTGAAGGAGTTTCTAGTGGGTTAATTGAGGTGGGAGGGTGTGTCTGTAATTTGGTGGCACAAATCCATGGACTCTCTGACCAGCTGCTATTAACAAAAAGTTAAATATTTCCCCTTATAAAGCACAGTTGCCAGTACTTCATAAGGTTTCAGAGACAGTGAAAAAGGATAACAAATGTGGGAGATTTAGGCATATAGTCTGTGGCCATCTCAGAACAGCATCAGCCTATGCAAGTTTCACCTGATTTCTTTCTCTGAGTCTCCATGGATACCCCTATGATAACACTCACAGCTGAGGTTGTTTGTATCTTGGCTGGAGCTCCCCCAGGGCTAGCGCTTCATCGTATCTAGCCTTGTATCTCTGGCACCTGCTGCAGTATCTGGTGCAGAGTGATGCAAAAATGCTTGTTGAACCATTGAATATCTTTAGCCCTAGGAGCTTCTAGTATGTCTTAAGATGTGTACAGAAAAACATGGTGGGGGTGAGGGGCCAAAGTCAATGTTCAGAGCAATGGCTGGAAGCCAGTCATGTTCAGCTTTGTAACAACTGAGAACAGTCGATCCACAGAAAATGGGAAGGGGCTATGCCTACATTCATTTTCTTTATTAACAGTTCAATGTTTAAACTTCAAATGGAGGTTAAAACTTAGAGCATTTTTTTAAGATGTAATTTTTAAAAAGTTAACAAGCAAGGCTCTAGCTATAGGAATTGTTTATCCTGCCAAAGCAGAGCAGGGGTAGGTATCTGCAAGGACCTCTATATCTTCACCTCTATTTCTCTGCACCTCTATTTTGCTTTCTGTCATGTGAGTAGACACATGAATAGTTACGAATGAGAGAAACTCATTCAACTCAAGGAGAAGTCTCCTTGGTTGCATAGGACTTCTCAGAATATACAGGATTTGGTTACCTGACAATCTTATGGGTTCTCAGCATCCAAGCTCCTGGCAATCTCTGCGTGGTTAGCTAGGCACTGGAGCGCAATGGAAGTTAATAAAGGCCAATCTGATGTGGGATGTCTATATTCTGTGAATAAAGGACTGTTTTGGCCATGGTAGACACCATGGAAGAAGTAGGCGGGGAAATCTGAGCATTAAGTAGGAGGAGGGTAGAGTCAGAGAGACATGATTGAGCTAGGAGAGAATTAACATGTAAAGTAATACAAGTGAGCCATGAGCCATGTGGCAGGACAGATTAATAGAAATGAACTGAATTAAGATGAAAGAGCTAGCTAGCAATATGCCTGAGCCATAGGCCAAGCAGGTTGAAATTAATATAAGCTTCTGAGTCATTTTTGGGGGGAAAAGCAGTTGTGAGCAGGTCTGGACCTCTGGCCAGAAAGGGCCAGAAAACCCATGCTACACCAATCTTTTGTAGAAAATTAGCAAATAGGGTCTAGAGGGATGGCACAGTGCATGAAGGCTTGCTCCATAATCATAACAATCTGGGTTTGAATCCCTGGCACCCATGTTAAAAGCCGGGCATGGTTGTGCATGCGACTGGGAAGTGGAGATAGGCAGATTCCAAGAGCTTGCCAGTCAGCCTGCCTAGAAAAAACAGGGAGCTTCTGGCTCAGTGAGAGATCCTGCCAAGACAGAGCTGAAGGAAGACTTCAGATATCTTGTTCTGGACTCTGCTTACCTGTGCATGGATGACTCCATTATCTACACTCATCACATACATAAAAAACACACATACATGCACAAAAGGAAAACAAAAAAAAATCAAAGTGATAAAAATGATCAGCTGTAGGAGTATTCTGACATCCAGCTGACTGGGCACCAAACAGAATCACATTAAATTCTCATGTTGGATGTTAGTTCCTTCCATTTAGAGCCATTTGATTATGTATTAATGTCCTGGTTAATTTTTGTCAACTTACCTAAGCTAGAGTCATCTGGGAAGAGGGGACTTTAAGTGACAGATTGCTCCCCTCAGATTTCTTGTGGGGGAAGCCTGCCAGGCATTTTCTTGGTTAGTAACTGATGTGGGATGGCCCAACTCATTGGAAGCAATGTTACCCTTGGGCAAGTGGTCCTGTGGTGTATAAGAAAACAAGTTGAGGAAACCATAGGGAATAAACCAGTAGGCAGTACTACTCCTCCATGGCCTCTGCATCAGCTCCTGCCTCTAGATTCCTACCTTGAATTCCTGTTCTGGCTTCCCTCAGTGGTGGACTGTTACATGGAGGTGTAAGGTAAAATAAACCCTTTCCTTCCTGAGTTGCTTTTGATCATGATGCTTATCACAGCAGTAGATGAAAACCAGGACTGGCCTGCAATGCTAAGATGTGGTTAGCTTTTTACTAATAGCATCAGGAAGCACTGAGGGGGTGATGGAGGAGGGGCAGGTTACCAGAAGTTGACAGGATTTACATTCAGGCTTTACTCTGTATTCACTCACTACTGAGAGAGATCCCTCAAGAACTCACTTCTTGATAAGAATGGAGAATTCTGTTTTTGACATTTCTACAGGAATTTAGTAAGATATGTTGCATTCTCCTTCAGCTACTGGTCAGAAAGGATCTTTAAAGCAATAATTTAGAGGGTTAAAAGAACCAGGAGTGTCTATCCTGAGGAGAATGGCTGAAAGAAGCCCAAGGTTTACTCAAAGTTTGTTTATTTAACTACTCATTGGAGAGGTAAAGATGATTCCCGGAGTGATGGACCTATATGTATTATGGTTTAGGGATCAGAGAAAGAAATAATATAATTTACCTAATCCTAAGAACAGTCATGATGACTGACCATTTGAAATAGCCTGGCTTGAAACCCAGACCAATCCCTGGACTAATCTTTGTGGCCGAGGTGATGGATGACTCTGAGTGGGCATGTTAAAACCATGTATCTTCCTCTAGTTAAAAAATTAACTTTTCAAAGAATAAAGAGAGTTTATTAGGATTACTATGGAATTGAGGCAGTAATTCTTCAAATACAGAAATGCCAAGCAGACAAAATCTGCTTACCACAGCACCTCTGTGCCCCAGAGACTGTGCTTCATGCCTATTTATTGGTCATTTTATTTGTCCACACAGATATATCACTGGGAAGATACTTACAGCCCAGTGCAGAAATGACAAAGTTGAGCCGTCATTTAAGGTTAAGTTGCTGTGCTCAGAGTCATGCAATAAGTAACTATTAGGAACAGAAAAGGTTAATTTTTAATATGACACAGCACAGAGAAGAACATTCATGCAGCATGGGAAATTAAACTACAGAAAGGCATCTCGGAAGCTTCTTTAGAGGGTTTTGTGTTATCGTGGAATCCTTTGGGAACATGAGATAGGCCAGTTATTCCAAGGGAGAATTTAATGAAAGGAATTTGTTAAAGTATTTGGATATTGAAAGGCAACGGAGAAACTGAAGACTCATCAGAATAGCAGATCTAGGAGTAGGCCCCTGCAGCTTGAGCATCCCTAATTGGAAATCTGAAATCTAACATTTTGGGTGGAGGTGAGGTGGAGAGGAAGTCATCATATTTGGTGCTGTCTTGTCTCCAACTCAGGGACTTTTGGTCTCCTCCTGCCCTAGTTTTCCAAGTGTTGGGATTACAGGCATGCACTACCATGCCTAGTTTCAAATCTGGAACTTTCTGAACACCAACATAATGTCACCAGTAGAAAATTCCAGGTCCAGACTTACAGGGTAAACTATGGTCAGAATACTGGCACACTAGAACTGTTGTACAAAATGACCTTCAGGCTGTATGCACAGGTACAGATGAAACACAAATGAAATTTGTGTTTAAACTTGGGTCCAGTTCGCTAACGTTTCTCTTGTGTGTGCAAATATTCTACAATTGGAGAAATCTGAAATTCAAAACACTTCTGGGTTAAATCATTTCCGATAAGAAATGCTCTGCTTGTGTCACTGCAGCTGGGTAGGCTGCTGGGTTTATTAGAGTCTAGACTGAAAAAGAGACTCTCAGACAGCTGTCTGGTGCTGATATCCCAGAGGGGTACAAGTCTGGGGTCTGAGAATATGGGGACATTTGAACTTGGACGCGATGGCTAAAGGGCTAGGAAACAAACAGGAAGGAGGCAGAGACCCCTCCCTCAGACTTCCAAACTCCCTCTATGATCTCCTGTTAACAGAGATAGAGGACATGGGCTGACAGGACAGAAATGGAGTAGTCCTGAGGTTCCCATACAGCATCACACTCCAGAGCATAGCAAAATAGATGGGAACTAAGAGGGTAATTACCCACACTGCCTTTCAGAGAAGGGACTCTTACCCTTCAGCTCACAATGAGACTCTTCATATCTAAAATCAGAAAAGATAAGGAAATGCTTTAAAAATAATTTTTGGTTAGAATAGCAAAATGGGTTTAATTATGACATTTTAATACCCTGTTCTTATTCCCACCCTCACTGCCCTCTCCCAGTCTCTCTCCATCTCTTGCTAGTCTCCACTTCAAATAGTTTCCAATCTATTTTTATTTTATTGCATTATTTTATTGTATTTGTTACTTTTCTATTACTGTGATAAAATGTTATGACCAAGGTAGCTTATCAGAGAAAGAGTTTATCTGGGCTCATGCTTCCAGAGGGGTAAGGTCTATACTGATGGAGCCAAGACATGGAGGCCGGAGCAGGAAGCTGAGGACTCTCACCTTGAACCACGAGCATGAAGCAGAGCCTAAACTAGAAATAGTGTGAGTCTGTAAACTCTCAAAGACATCCCCCATATACATCCTAAACAGCACTACCACCTAGGGACCAAGGATTCAGATGCCCAAGATTGTGGGGGAATCATCTCTTCCAATCCATCATCCTTGTCTCCCTAATCTCTGTAGCTCTCTTCTTCCTTCTCGGTCCCTTTTCTACTTCTGTGTTATATGTTTTATATTTAGACATGCTTATATATACTCATATGTATATGAATTTAAATCCATATTCAGCCTATGAAAGAAAACATGCAGTATTTGTCTTTTTGAGTTTGGCTTTTTTTTTCCCCTAAGGTAATGATCCCCAGTTCTAGCTATGGAAATGTCATAGTTTCCTTCTTTACAGTCAAATAAAATTCTGTTGTGTATGTCTAGTATTTTTTGATACAAATGATAAATTATATTTATATTTATATTATATTTATACAGTAAATAAGTATCAACAGTCAACACAAAATCCGAAAATCAACCACCAGACTGAGAAACAGCTGGATGACTTCCCTAGGGTGTTGATCAGGAAGGGCATGGTGGCACATGTGTAGCACACATGGCAGTGGCCAGTGGCTTCATGATCAGTGCATCGGGTAGCAGGGACATGCCCTGGATGGCCTGTGGGAGGAGGGAAGCCAGTGGTATTGGGGTGGGACCTCAGTCAGGAGAGTTCTCATCTTCTGCAGCACCATCACTTGCTGTATGGTATTTTTTCATTCATTCACCTGGTATGAGATCTCCAGCCTGGTTCCATAGTTCCTCTATCATGGGTAGTGCAGCAATGAACATGAATGTGCAAGTTCCTATGCAGCTTGACTTTGAGTCTGCTGGATATGCACTCAGGGGTGATACAGCTGAATTATATGGTGGCTCTATGTTTAATTCATTTAAAAATCTTTAAAAGACAATTCTGGAAATTTATTTTTCATACCTTGCTTGTCTAGATCTGAAGTATTAAACCTGCCTTTCTCTGTGTGGAAAGTCAAAGGACTTCTTCCCAGGCCTACCTGAAGTACCATCAAGGTTGAAACTTCGGATTTATTCCTAATCATCTGCATTCTTTTCATTAACCAGGGTGTCGAGTGATGCTGGAAATGGATGTGGAAAGATGTAGGACTTTTGCCTAACAAAGATGTGGTCAGTCTTGTCTCTGACAGTTGGTGGTTTAGCCACGGGTGAGCTGGTGGGTTTTAACTTCCTAATTGCTTCAATAGATTTAGGTATGAATACTTGGGTCATGGGCCTTTTATAAGGTTTGTGAGAAATAATGTTTAGAAAATGCAGCTGGGATGCTTAGCACCAATGAAAAACTCTCATTTCATTATTTCACTCAGTCCTTGTACTGGGATATCAAACCATGAGCTTTGAAATCACCCTCCAACATGCAAAATCTCATCATCAGGGCAGCAACAAGGACAGTAGTTTCTGTCATTCTTTTTGTAAAGGAATTTTAATCAACCAAGTGATTGCAGCTGCCATGAGATAACTTAGCATACCGTCTCCGTTCCACATCCACTTTCTGCTTTCTGTCTAGAGAGCCGTCCCTGGGCTCCCTCCCAAGAAGAAAGGCTGGTGGTTGTCTTTTATTATTTCCCTGCAGACCCTTAAGACTTATTAAAAACTGGAAACAGACACCCATCCCCAGACAGACATGGTAGGCTTTAGCAAATTGTGTATTTCAAGCATGTACTTCCAATATTTGAGAGATGGTATTTCTGAACTAAAAGAAGCATCCTTTCCTTCGGTTATGTGACCCAGAGGGCAGTGGTGGCAAAATGACAAATCTCTCTGTTGGGCTACTTTATGCTGAAGCTATAGCTGGATGAATCATGACAGATGTAGAGAAACCTTGGGGGCATGTCTCAAAATATGTTTTCCAGGGTAACAGAAAGACATAGATAGTTGCTTTATTTTTAGAAAATGACTAATTGAAACATAATTGACCTTTTATTCATCAGAGTTGGTACCCTGCTAGTTAGTCAGGATTATCCAGAGAAAGACAGAGAAATAGAACCCGAAGGTGTGTGTGTATTGTGAAAGTTGGTTTAAGCTACTGCAAAGCCTGAGAAGTCCTATGATATGATGTTTGAAAACTGAAAATCCAGAAGCGGGATTCCAACTGGATCTGAAAGAGAGAACAGAGATGCTTATGGGATGACTTGTAATCTGAGAATAAAGGCTGGGGAGGGAGAAGGGAAGGGAATTTGGAGCCACGCCGTCCAAGAGTACAAGATGGATTCTCCAACTCAAGGAGAGAGGATGACTTCGCTCCTCCTCTGCCTTTTTTGTTTTTTGGGTCCTCAATAGCTTGGATGTTGCCCTGCCCACTGGGATGAGGGGTAGACCCTCTTTGCTGAGCACACTGATTTAAATGCTGCTCTCTTCTAGGAAACCCTCACAGGCATGCCTACATATTATGTTTTGCCGGCTGTCCATCTATCCTTTATCCCAGCCAAATTGATACATACAAAGTTAACAATCACACTCTGCCTTTTGCCATACAAGCAAAAATCCAGGGTATGTCCCTTGAGAGCTGAGAGGTGGGCATTACTCCTCCAGGGTCTGGTAGAGCAAGGTTCTGTTCATGCTGCTTTTCCAACTGGTGAATGCATCATTTACCTTTCATATCCCTCAGGGCTTCCTTCCACCTGGGAGTTAATAACCTGTGAAAAATCAGGTTCAAACACAAAACCATCTTTAATTCGCACAAGGGCGTACAAAGAGGGCAAGTCCAATGTCCTCTTTTCAAAAACCTGGTTCCCCTTTCTCCTGTTTGTTTCTTCTAGACTTTTAATCTTTTCCTTGAATTGAACTGCTTTCTGCTCTGCCAACCTAGTCTGCTGTTTTTCAGCTGCAATTGAATTTTTACAGCAACTCATAAACCCTTGAAAATAAGATTTCTAATGGAAACGCTGATATGTCCCTGGCTAGCATGGCCAGAAAGGTGTTCTAAGAATATTGGATAGTAATATTTTCCAGATCTAATACCCTAGAGATATTTCTCTTGGTGTGATTCATATTGACCCAATTATTTCTCTAATCTCTTCTGGACAAAAGTCTGTGGCCTTCTTTGTCTATGGATGGGAATGTCAAATGCCCTTCCTTGTCTATGGATGGCACGTTCCGGCCCCAATGATTAACTCATAACATCAGATGTATCTTTTTGTATATGGTCCTGGGGTGTCAGAGGCATGGAAGGATCGCAGGTCTGTGGAAGGAGGTGATTAACTCATAACATCAGATGTATCTTTTTGTATATGGTCCTGGGGTGTCAGAGGCATGGAAGGATCACAGGTCTGTGGAAGGAGGTGAGTTTGGAATGTGGTTGCCTCTCTGTAGTTCCTGGGACTTACTGCAAAAAGTGTGTGTGTGTGTGTGTGTGTGTGTGTGTGTGTGTGTGTGTGTGTGTGCTATATAAATGTGTATGGTCTTTGTCCCAATTCCTGGCATAGAACTTCAGAAATTGCAATTTACTGAGTGACAGGACTGTCTTTTTTTTTTTTCGTAAGCAAATCAGGGTACCATTTCGGAAGCACAGGTTTCATCAGAATGAAACTAAACCTTCTCCTTACTCTTAGACGATCTGGCTTCTAGAATGGTAAGAAATGGATTTCTATCACATTCTGTACTAGTTGCTTTTTTGTTTGTTTATTGTTGTGACCAAATACTTGATTAGAAGGAACTTCTGAAAGAATTTGTGCTGCCCTGTAGCTTGAGGACACGGTCTGCCCTGATCAGCTTTAACTATCACAGTCACAAAGTCAAGAGTCATGTGAAAATTGTGATGTAACTGAGGAATTGACCAGATCTGATTGCCCCATGAGCCTGTCTGTGGGGGACTGTGGGTGGCACCATTTCCTGAGCAGGTAGTCCTGGGATATAGAAGAGAGCCAGCTCACTATGATCAGGCCAGCAAGAGTACTTCATTGGCTATAAGTTCCTGGGACAGAGATAATGCTGTGTGGATTACCAAGCAGGCCTGCCTTGAGTTCCTGACATGAGTTCCCTCAATGATGAACTGTGACCTGAAGCTATAAGCTGAAATACCAACTCCCTCCACCCGGTTACTTTGAAAGGCTATTTCATCCTAGCAGTTAAAAGGGAGCTAGGACAGAGCCCATCCTGATGGGATAGACCTAGTGATGAGAGTGACTTGGGTCTTTGGCAACAGAAGTGTAAGGCTGGTGATTGCTTTGTGTCCTCAGGAAGCAAGGAGAGATGAAGGTTGGTGCTCATCTCACTTTTCTTTTCTTATCATTGTTTATTCAACCTGGGACTTCACCCCATGGAATGGTGTCACTCAAAATCAGGACAGGTCTTCTCTCCCTGATTAATTCTCTCTGAAAACTGTGAGAGAATTACACTCCCAAAAGTACACCTCAGTAATGCTCTAGGCTTATATAAACCCAATCACACTGACGATCAAAATTAACCCTCACACTCAGTCTGTTATTTTGTTAGATCTCCATAGGCATAGACTAAGATGAGCTTTACATGTCCAGACTCTGTGACATCAGACAGATCAATTGTTCTGACTTTGAGTTTCATCATGTATAAAGTGAAGCTGAGAGCAGTATACACCTCACAGGGTTGGTGTGAGGATACCAGCACACATCTGACACATAGGAGGTGACCATTGTATGTTATTACATGCCATTACTGTCTTCTTTATCTTTCATGAGATAGTTGGATCAGTGATTTAGAATGATGCTAGTGGAAAAAAAAATCAGACATGGGGCAATTCTGTAAGCATCCTTAGAAGCTTCCAGGAAAATAGGAACTTGGAAAGGAAGATGAAAAGACAGTCTCCTGGGAGCAGCTCCAATTCATCCCAGAATGAATGAAAAATTTAAAAGGAAGGGCCTGTGACACCGACAAGAGCATTCCATTGTTCACCCTGCCTGTTCAGAGCGCCAAAGCACCGTTTCTTTCTCCTGAGCCTTTGTCCATTTTCTCTGTGCAAACTGAAGACAACCCTGCCTCTGGGTTGATGCTCCATTGAAGGAGGCCCAAACCTTGTTAACTTTTGTCTGAACATGAAGAGTGGAGAGGTTGCCACAATGGGAGGAGTCATCTGAGGTGAGGGGAGAAGTGGCCTCTGCCTTTTGCTTGTCCATCTTTTGGAACTTCTCCACGAACATAGAAAAGAGAATGCGTTTCAGCCTCCCAAGACCCTCCTTGACTGACAGGGAGTAGGCTTGTTCACCTCTTCCCATGTAGCCTGATTCCTGATGTTTAGCAAATGACATTGAGTATAGTCTTTGTATAAGAGACTGGGTGGGAAGCAGGTGATCTTCCCAGGCTGGATCACCTTTGCAAAGCCTTGTGTCTTCATCAAATAAGAGAGGTGGTGGGATGTAGAGCCCATGAATGATGAGAAAGAGGCAGAAATAACTAAAGAGGACCACGCATCTCTTGTCATGTCAGGGCTGGGAGGACATGTAGGGAGTAGCAGGAGTCTAGTCAAGCCTCTGGCTTTCCATGTGAGCAGTCTGCAACTTGGGGAGGTGACTTATCTGAAGTCACCTGACTCCTTCATGCTAGATACATATGGAAAATGTCCACCTGTTTACATATTTGTCTTTGCTGATGACAGTTTTGCTGCTATGTTTCAAAAAGTACAAAAATTATCTTCTCTGGACAGGAAGTAGCCATCAGTAGAGCATGGCAGGACCACCCCCTACCCCAGGTCCTGGGTAGGACTCTGTGCTCATCTGTAGGAGGTGGCGAAGATCCTCTGTTGGGATGTACCAGAAGCCTTCATTGGGGTCCTTGCCTGCTAAGACTGAACTTGAGCTTATGTATGCTGGCATTTGCTCCCTTTCCTTCTCTTTGAAAGCTTTACAAAAGAAAGGACAGGGGTTGGAGGCTGGATGTTTTCTTTCTTGTCTGCCTGAAGACTAAGTGCAGTTCTGGCTGTTAGCATCATAAATGAATGAAAGCCTTCGAAGAACACCACATCTGTCTTTGTCCATCTGGCAATATTTGAAAGTTAGTGTTTTTCCCAGAGAGGATTCATTTGAAATAGAATGAGAGAGATTGAGGCCAGGAATAGCTGTTGCTGCTGCTCGTGGGGACTTCTTTGTCCCTCCAAAAGATGTGGGATGCCATATGTGCTATTCAGGCAGTGAAACTTTAATCTTTAGGGTCTAAAGCCTTAGCTATGAATGGAGTCTGTGTCCAGTGCAGGGACGCTATTCGTGTCACTGAGCTGTGGCTGTTTTAAATGACTCAGGTTCACCAGGGGTTTGGAAATGTCCTCTGATTCTTTAAGGATTTTTCCTTTAAATTTTCTAGTTTTGTAGGCTTAGGCTGGCTTTTTGGCTTCTGTGTGACTCCAAACCTGGGATCACCCATTCTAGGTAGCGCTCATGCACTCTCTCCTCTACTCCTTTGTCCTGTCAAAGAAGAGAGCCCTCTATAAGGGCATATATACCTGGAGACAAAAACGGTAACTTGTCATAGTTGGGAAAAGGAGCATATTGAAAGCAGAGGAGGAAAACCCCAGGCCACTTCTTGTGACTGCCCATTCTGTTCCTTCCTGGTCTTTTCTCCTTGGTATGCTTAATAACAGAGATGTTCCCCCCCACCCCATCCTAAACATTCTACCTAGTCCCCAAACATTTTGTTTGTTTGTTTCCACTCCTGAGCCTCCCCCTTTATCCTTTATGTCCCCTAATTCTGGGTAGCATGACTTTTTTTTTCTCATGAGTCTGATCTTGAACCTCCACTCTTCCTTTTACCTCCTTTAGGATGTCTGAAAAATGTTAGCACTTTTAAAAGGAACTTCTATGATGTTTGGCTTGTGACACAGGTAGCTTGGAAAATAGTTTTGTTTTGTTTGTTTATTTGTAAAACATTTAAAAACGGGAGTCTCTGAGGGTTTCTATTGCTGTGAAAAGACACCATGACCATGGCAACTCTTATAAGGAAAACGTTTGAGGATACTCACCTGTAGTTTCTGAGATTCAGTTCATTATCATTATGACAGGGAGCATGGTGGCATGCAGGCAGACATGGTGATGGTGGGGGAGTGGGAGGTAGAGTTGACAGGAAGTTGACTGAGACATTGGGCTGTATCCTGTGCACAGGAAACCTCAAGGCCCTCCCCCACAGTGACACACTTTCTCCAAGGCTATACCCACTGCAACAAAGCCACTTTCTAATAGTGCCATTCCTGATGAGATTATGGAGCCAATTACATTCAAACAAGGAGGAAGGAAAGGACTCAGGATTGGAGAGAATTGAACAGGGTGATTATGAGGGTCAGCTTTCTAGAAAATGTCACCCAAAATAAACAATTGAAAAGAACATGCATTTAAGTATTGAGCTTCTGTATAAAACAGGAGGCATTCACAAAATGTAGCTATCACTAAAGCAAGAATATTTATTTATTCACTCATTCGTTTGTTTGTTTGTAAGGATAAAATATATTGAAAGGGGTATTCTTTTGAAAACTATTTTCATACAATATTGTTTTTCTTAATTTTGAGTTGATGTCTTTCTCTTAGCTCAGTTGAAGATATTCATTTGCCTGAAGGAAATGTTACTGAAGAAATGAAAAGAAAAGCTACTGAGCAATATTTAGCCTCTTTCACAAAACCAAATATAGTATTGAATACTGGACATCTAAGCTTGATGAAGGAAATTAGATCCTATCAAACATATAATGGCCTACGCTTGTAGGAGTTTTATCACAAAGTTTCAAAATAGGTAGAGAAATTACCTTTGTTGAAGAGAGAATTTATATCATAAAGAAGTTTCAATGTATAGAAGAAAAAAACCCTGCTGTTTGCACCGAAGTTTAGCCACAAGACTGGAGGGGAAGAGTGACTTTGCATTTCCCCAGACCAGCAATGTTAGTACCACTAGGCAAGCTGATAGATGCAAGCTCCCAGCCTTATTCTATATATACTCCAGAGCAGAGCTCAGATATCTCTTGTAAATAGGCCCTCTGGTGTACACTAAAATCTGGGAAGCATTGATCAAGCTAAAATTTCCAATCTTCTGATCTAGGTAGTACCATCAGATACAGGAAAAAGGTAGAGGAAGGAAGTGAGAACTGTGTGCATACCCCCCTTTCTCCTTCCCAAACTTCAGTCCAGAAAGGGAGGGGTTTAGAGAGTTGCTCAGACATGGAGAGAAGTGGGCACTCATTTTTACTTATTCTTTAGAATTCCTCCTTTAATTTGCTTACACCAAACAAAGGAAGTTTCAAACTTAAAAGACCTTATTATCAACCTGGGCAAGGGGAACACACCTCAAGTTTTGATTCCCTTGAGTCATCCTTCAGTCCTTGGCTACGTTGGAACATCCCAGGCCCCACTGAGAGTCCAACAAGAACATTTGTCCAGAGAAATGTCTCAATCTGGGAATGAGGTGGCTTTGTTCAAGGGCTGAGATGTGCATTTCTTGGGCCAAGGCCAGTGGAGTGGAGGTGAGGAGCACAGTCAGACCTTAGTGGTTCTCTAGCATGGTGGGCCAGGAGGGAGGGAAGGAAGGAGGGAGAGAGGAAGAAAAGAAGAAGAGAAGAGAGTGTCTACTTAATCATGTTGGCACAGATGTCAAAACAAAGGAGATAACAGAAGCCACTTTGTGGAAAGAGACATTACCCAAGGTCCAGTAGAGCCAGAGGACACTGCCTTCCCTTAATAAAAAATTTACAAGAATATCATGCTATATTCCATGTAATGAAACACCATCTCAAGTGGAGGCAGAATTGGAGAATACTCTATATTACAGAGAAAAGAACCTTTTTTTCAAAGAATTGTTTGGATTCTCTGGATGAACTAAATTTTATTCAAAGAGGACTAGTCAATGTCTCACCTCTTTTTCTCCCATCTCCATAGGAAGACTATATCCACAGCTTAGATTTGTGTTAAGTCTACAGTCACATCATGCATGGCATTTAATATCCAAAGACCTCACCTGGAGAATGGGCTTAAATCCCTTAATCTATGTTTTTGCTCAATTTCTCCTGGAAGATGTGGTTGGCATACTTCTTTTCCTGTATCTCTACATGAACCTATAGGGAAAGGGCTTTGTGAGTATCAAGAAATTGTCTTAATACTAATCTTTGAAATTAAGCCACACAGAAGAGAGTTTAATGATAGTATTTGGAATAAACATCCTTTAGAAGCTATATTTAAATATTACCTTATGCACTCCACTGCTTATTGTGCAGTATCATTGGTATATATATTGTGGCAAATACTTCTCCAACCCAACATGCATTTTTCCCTCTACTGACATAGAGCCTGCAATCCTTTACAGTCACATGTGTGGCAATGCAAAAGTGGGGCTGGGGATTCACTTGAGGCCCATATTCTGCCAACAGGTCAGTGGAGAAGTTACTGACTTACTTTTCTGATTGTTAGACTTTAAGCCAGGGCACCTTCAGTCTACCTCAACAGGGGACAATGATGCCACCAGATTCAAGGGAACAGGCAAGGATAGGAAGGCACTGAAGAAAGACTATCAGTTATTAAGATACGGAAGTTGTAGTCCTTAAAAATAAGCAATAAAGCCTCATGGAAAAGTATGGTGGCCTATGGTTTTTGTGCATATAAGACCTGCCAACACATGTCTTAGGACCACTTAGCTAGAAGTTTCCAGGAGTGGTCCTAACCAAATAACATCTTGGTCAGTATTTAAATTTCATTAAAAAGCTTGCTTTAATATGGTAAAAAAAAAGAAACAAAGAAAGGAAGAGAAAAGAAAGACATTACTGTTCTAATACATGAGCTAGCACACCCACTTCTTATGCAGGTCAGCTTAAATGGCTTTCTCACTCACAAATGAACATTAGCACAAAGCACAGCTCCTCTTTGCCTAACCTGTTTTGGCTCTTGTAATCCATTTCTCCTGAGAACTCATCATTGGATCAGTCACATGTCTGGGGTACATCACTGACTCTGACATATCCCTTAGCCTCTGCCTCATTCTCTCTAGAAGCTGACCATTTCCATTTATACCACCTGCTTCAAGCAACCATCATCTTTTCCCAGATGGCTATGGTGGTCCCTAATTCATTTACATGACACTCATCCTGCCTTCTCTATTCCATTCTTCACTTCTAGCAAGAATGATCTTTTCAAGATGAAATTTCATCTTGTGATTGATTGGCTTCTGACTCAGATACTTGGCCCTGATTATGCACTGTGCATCTCTGGGGTGTTTTATTAGAAGCAACATTTTCCTAATAAATTTGGACACAGAACTTGAGATTCATGAAATATTTCATGGCAGTAATATTTTGCTGAACACAATTTGAAAACAATATTCTAGAAGATGTTAAAAGGAATGGTTACAGAGTCTTGTCTCTACTAATAAAATCTCTAATATTCTTTTTGATGTGTCATTTAAAAATATTTGGAACTTACTGAATTCTTAGTGTAGCCAAAGAAAGGCTAAATATTTTGGAAGTGTTCTTATATAACCTCTCAAACTCCCATTGATGCTGCTGTTATCAGCTCTGTTTTATAGATGAGAAAGAGAAACTTAGCTTAATCTGAGTGAATTCATACAGGTGCTACCTGGGCAAATCAGGTTTGAAATTAGGGTTTCTTGATTAGGAAGCCTATGCATTTAAGTACGCACTAATGTTTTTAAAATCATGCTTTATATAGCACTGCGATTCTATAAACATGCCTTTGAAGCAGCTGCCATGGAAGAAACCAGGAGGGAGGGTGATGAGGGAGAGACAGACTCTCTCAGAGCATCTATACCTTTGTCTCTTTTACAGGTGAAAAAAAACACATTTTTTTTTCTTGCAGAAATGATTGAGACATGTCTGAAACCATAGCTTTACTCAATAATGGTATTTAAGGGAAGTTTTCTCCATCAAGAATTCTTTCTTTTCTATTTATTCTTATTCTTGAGACTCATTTTCACAAATGCCCAAGAAACTGTTGACTGACATCCATAGTTAGCACTTTGGACTTGGATCATTGGTAGTTCTCGTGTAGGAAATCAAAGCATGTACAAAGTTTACTTAGCTGTCTCCTGAAGTGTATGAAATAGTGTGGGTGGTATAATAGAATACTCCATCTAAGCCTGTCTGTTTCTTATCTCAGATATTAGATTCAGGGAATGGCGATTTATGAAGTGGAAAGCTGCATAGGGTGCTATGTTCTGGGATATTGAGGATACTGACAGGTCTGAGGGATGTGAACAAAATAAAAGAATAGCAAAGGAATCATAGAGGGGAAAATACAAACTGAAGTTCCACAGGGCAAGGTTTTTAGGCAATTCAATAAAATTAGCTGGGAATTTGAGTCAGCATGAAATCCATTTTATCCTGGATGTCCACATAGGAGCTGCAACACAGCTCACATAGCTCTCTGCCATCTGGTCCACCTCCTTTTTAATCCTTCTCCCAACTCAAACTTTGTTTTGTTTTTGGCCACTAAGGAGCAATTTGCTTCCCACATATTTGTGTTCAGGCGTTAGCTTTGTCCCACCTGATGCAACTCTTTCCACAGCTGAGATTCCTGCCTCATTTCTGTTTCCTGTCTGTGGGCTCAGCATAAGCCCTGGCTCATTTCCTTAATGTGGCACATGCCACTGCTGGGCTCTACAGAGATTCAGCTGTTCCTAGTTCTGGGTCATCTTGCTGCTTGTGAGTTTCACGCCTTTCAACTGTAGTGCACATTTTTTAACTGTGACCTTGAGGAAGCCACCCTGAGTTGATTTTGTTTAACTGCCTGTCAAATGAAGGACTGCTCCAAAGGAGTTAGACATTTTTGAGTGGAGTTTTGTGCATGAGCTTCCCTAATATGGAAAAATTGACTTTGGAAGATGAGAGTGTGCTGGCCTCCTAAACCAAAGATTTTTGTCTTATGTAATTTGAGACAAGTATAGCAAAGCCACTGTTTGGTATCCTTCAGTTTATAGGCAGCAAGTTAGGGTGGACTTAGTCCTGCGATTGTGTCTAGTCACAGCTATACACTGTGGATACAATAGGTTGAGATAGAGGATGAGGGCTGGTTGGTGAGAGAGGCTTCCTGAGGTTGCCCAAAAGAAAGAAATGTTATGTGGTTGTACCTAGTATTACTTATATTAATATGATTTATTAGTCATTTGGATATGCTATGGTGCTAAAAAGTGCTGTTGGTGAAAATTGGTTATTATAAGTATTCTTTAGGTACTTTTTACAAAGAATAGTTACTGCAAAGTCCTCAAGGGATCCCAGGACCAAGCATGTCTAATGAGTGGAGGTGACATCTGTGATCTTGGTGTCTTTCTCTACTAAAATAAAATTGAAGAATGTCATCTACTCAAAAGCATGACATAAAATTAATCAAACTCAATACCTCTTTTCCTCAGGGACTTCGAAATCCTAGATTTTATCCTTTTAAAAAGTTACTGAAAAAGATCATCAGTGATAAAAATGATCATATTAAAATCCAAGGAAGGGCATTAATTTAAATTATGATAATATGACCTATTAAAAAAAGGTATTCTGGTCTCCCTCCTGACTAGGCTAAAATAAACCTATTTTTGTTCAACTTTTAGGGGAGAAAATGGAAGTTACACTAGTGTTAGAAATTCAAAGGGAGGAAGACAGTCCACTAAAACATTACCTTCCTCTGTCCTGATCTTAATCTGCCATTATCTTGCCCTGCTGAACCTTTGTCTGAGCTCTAGTCTTAAATGAACCCAATGAAACAAGGCAAATTTCAAGAAATGGCAGGAAGATTCCTGCTCACATTAGGATACTCCATGGATGTAAGGGAAGGTGTGTGAGATTAAGAGAGCCTGTATGCCCACTGGAGTTAACATTTAGAGACAGATAAATGCTATACATGAATGTTCAGATCTGACTAACATCCAGTCTATCGCCTGCCTACATACATACCATTTTCAAAGGAATCCAGTCTCCTTTTCAGTTTTTTCTACGTTGCTTTTGGGTGCAACAGGCAAATCCATAGTGTTCTAAGCAAGCAACTTAACTTTAGTGCTGGACTTGTGCTATTCATCATACTGAACAAAACTTCAAGATGATTTGGGTATAGCTTAAAGGAAAAACATATTTAAAGATTGAGATAGGAAGAGAAATAGATATTAGACAATAAATTCATTATCTCAAGGTACTAAGAAACAATCCACGACTTTATATTGAGAAGTCAACTAATTGAAATATAAATATAAAAATGTTTTTAGATCACTGTTTTTAGCTGAATTCTATGGAACCTACTTTTCATTCATTTATTTTCTTTTTTAAGAGTTGATTGTATGTCAAACACTGATTTAAGTACAAGGAACACTGATAAAGTAACCCCTTGGCTCTCATGGAACTTACACTCTTTTAGTTGATATTTTCTTTATCATAGTTTGACTTCATTCTTTATTGAATTAAAGCCATTGTTCTGTTAAGGATCTCTTTGTTTGGATTATCCTGTATGCTGAACTTGACACAAGGCATAACATATAAAGTACAAGTCGGACAATACTAGGGGCAGTTGTTATCAAGGTAGGGTTTTGTCTTTATAATGTAGACAGAACAGCAAGTGCCTATAACAGACAGACTAGATATATGACAAAAAGAAAGAAAAGCCTAGAGTGAAGGCAGCAGAATGGAGTAGCTTTCAGGTAACACTTGGATTGGTAGCTGTGACTAAATGAGAAATCTGGATTTACTGTAAGGGATAGGCTTGACACTGACCACCTGTTAAGAAGTCCCTGAGCTAAAATCAGGTGCAGAAGCTAGAAGACATGATAATGAATAAACCCAGAGGTGTGCATCAGCGTTGGCATGAGTAAGCACCACAGGACAGAGCAAGCTCAAGTGTCTTGTGACAACAGAGCCAGAGGTCAGCAGAAACTGAGACAAAAAGGTCAAGCCAATGGAGAGAACACAGGGTAACTGGACAAAGTAGATTCTGTTGAGGTAGGGACCAGGTCAGTGAGAGAAGACTTGGAGAGATGAATAATAAATAGGTCACAGAAGCGGGGTCAAGAAAAGCCAAGTTAGTGCTTAGACAAGCATCGAGTATTAGGGCTGAGACATCGGAGAAGGACAATAATTGCTGAGATGAGAGGAGGGAGGGCTTCCGGGTCAGCATCTCATTAGGAAGTTTAAGAGCCTCTTAGCAGGGGTAGCCTAGTTTGAGGAAGGCTGGCAAACTGGCTGTCTTAGGCTCAGAAAACTTTGGAAGTGGAAATTGATAACTGAGAACAGATGCTTTGACGGTGTGAAGGGGTTCTCACTGCTGATATTTCTTCTTATAGGAACCCAGGTCCCTGAGAAGGAAGGTCATCTTTTTGTGAGTCACACTGTTTGTAAGGGTGTATTAACACTATGGCGTGTATGAATAACTATTTAAAAATAGTTCTTACTCCTTTTACTCTGTTCTTGTTCTTTATTAATGGGGAAAGTTGCTTTCAAACACAAGGCAGGATTGTCAGTTCTAGAATATAGTTTCGAAGAGCTCAGAAGTGACTTGAAGATGGCTGAAACATGATTGACTGTCTAAGCCACGACCCTAGGTTGGATGGCCCTGCATCTCTTCCTCCTCTTCCCACATCTATTGACATTTGTGTGTGCCCACTGTGACTCTCCTAAGTCTGATAGCAGTTTCTACTGAATCTTAACACCAGCTTTGGGCATGAGCATGTATGTGACATATGTGTGTATACCTGTTTGTGCTGGTGGAGGCCAAAGGTTAACTTAGATGTCCTTTCCTATGTTGCTTTTTACCTTATATTATTGAGAGAGGGTTTCTCATTGAACCTGGAACTCATTAATTTAGTTACACTAGCTGGCATGCATGCTCTGGAGATCTGGAGATTTGCCAGTCTGTGCTCTTAGTTTTGGGGTTAGACATGTGGCACAGCACTTAGCTTTTTACCTTGATACCAGGGATCAGTACAGTGCCACAGTCCCTTTACCCTTGAGCCATCTCCTCCAGCTCCTTGACATCATTTTTTAACACTAATTCTTCAGAACTGCCTCTAGCTCTTGGCTTTTGTATGGTTCAAGAATTGTGCATTTCACTCGTTGGTTCTAAAAATTTCCCAAATCACTATTTATTCAAGAATAATGTTAACTTTATTTATTGAGCAAAAAAATCATCTTGCTACCTCTATTCTTCATATGAACCTGCCGGGGCTTGCCTGAGTGACTGAGATTTTCTATGCAGAATTTATTCCAAGGCTTCTTCCTTCCAGCCACCTATGCTGCCTCTCAGTACCTATGTGGATGTCATTGGATGGAATCAAACCAGTGATGTTAGAGCATAGACCTGGATTATGTTAATGGGTATGAAAAGTTTTCCTAGGGTCTCTTCTTTCTCAAAAGGCAATTTTTTTAAAGTTAGAGAGATGAATGCAAAAGTCTGGATCCTAGGTAATAAAAAATCAAGAACATACAGACAAGTAACTTATATTCTGAGCAAGTTGTACTTATGAATATGTGAATAGGTATATGTATATAACAACAATTAATGAAAAAGAGCAGGGAGGGGTATATGGAAAGATTTGAAGAGTGGAAAGGGAAGGGGAAATGATGTAATTATATTATAATCTCAAAAAACAAAAGGATTTTTAAGAAAACACACTGCAGTTATGGTGTTTGTGTGTGTGTGTGTGTGTGTGTGTGTGTGTGTGTGTGTGTGTGTGTTAGAGTGCACTGGCTGTCTGTGAAAGAAAGGTCTTTTGGCGGTGGCCTTAAAGAAGAAGCCCATCCAAGTGCTGTTTGCGCGGGCAGGGCTAGGTGAGAACAGCAGAGCTCTCTCTCTTTGGCATTGCTTCTCCTATGACAAAGCCAAGGACAGTGTGTTCAGCTTCAGAGGGAAAGCAAGCTGTGCATTAGGAGGTAGATCTCTGGCTTGCAAAAGGTTGAATAAGATGCTCCTTAAAAATCTCACCAGTTTGCTAAATTTAGGGCGGTGAATGCCATTCAGGCCAAGAATATTCTTTGGCCTTGGGCCTACAGCGTTTTCATTTGACTGGGAGTTGGATGCATTTTAATTTCCTCTGAGCCATTCTCTTCTCCATGCTCAATACCTATGTGTTTGAAGGGAGGAAACTGAGAGCTGATAACTGGGTGGGGCCCTATTGGTAATGACAGTTAAAGATGACTCTGATGGTTGTGCTGTGGGGAAACAAGCAAGTATGCTCAGACAACATTGTCACATGGGCCAGCGTTCTGGAGGAGTCATTCTCAGGGCTGCTTTTCTCTAGACTCTTCTCACTCTTCTTCCTGCACACTCTTTTCTGCTACTTTTAACTGTTTGCTTTGAACTATTTTCAAGGGCAAATTCATTTTGAGGCCCTTGGAATGACACCTGTGCATCTGCTTTCTGCTTACTGATTTAGGGTTGCTACTCCGCATCAGAAATCTTGACTTTAGGGTGCTC
Source organism: Sigmodon hispidus (assembly GCA_004025045.1). Taxonomy (NCBI): domain Eukaryota; kingdom Metazoa; phylum Chordata; class Mammalia; order Rodentia; family Cricetidae; genus Sigmodon; species Sigmodon hispidus. The sequence continues at coordinate 87,472 of PVIH01008708.1, forward strand.
AGCTTCTTGTTTCCCAGAATGTAGAAAGAAACATCTTGGAAAATTTGGAACCTGGAAAATTCCAAAGAGCAAAGTTAAAAAAAAAAAAAAAAAAAAAAAAAAAAAAAAAAAAAAAAAAAAAAAAAAAAAAAAAAAAAAAAAAAACAAACAACAAAAAAAAAACATGGTATGAACTCTGAAATCAGCAGGGCCAGATTTGCTGTGTGTTTGATGTGCTCTTAGCTTCCCTGTGCCTCAGCTTTCTTATCCACAAGAAAGTGATGGTGGCAGCTTGTAAGCCTCTGACTCCCCCTCCCCTAGTATAAAAGAGATATTTGCATATGTTCTGTAAAAGATGGGTCCCTTCCTTTTTCTTCTAAGGGGGACTAAATGTGGTAATTTTTTCATTATCCCCTGACATTACCTATTCAGCAGCTGTGATTCACTCTAGGGAGTATACTCATTTATCTTGCTGGGAATTCTGTTTCTCTTTTACTGGATTTATTAGCTTGTGTGTAAGTAGACATAAGTAGTTCTTTATCCCAACCACTGATCTCGTTTGATTGGTTTATCCATTTTTTCAATAAGTAATTGAGAAGTTCTATATGCCACTACTGCACTAAGTGACTGAGAATGGGTCTCTATTTTCAATGAGTTGACAGGTGAGTGGAGGAGACAGACAAATCAACAGACCACGACAGTAGAGCCAGCTAGTGCTGAGACATGGACGGGATACTAAGAAGAAAGGGCACTGAAGCTAACCTTGGTACTTACTCATTGAATTCTAGGTGGAAGAGACATTTATATTGCTATCTCAGGATGAGAAGGAACTGGCCAAGTAGAAGCATGGATTCAGCAAAGTGGGTGTGAAGATCAGTTAAGTAGTGCCTGTGCCACTGGTGTTATATTTAGGAAGTGGCGGCCTGTGCCAATTTGTAGAAGTGTATTTCCCACTTTCTCTTCTATCAAGTTCAAAGTGGTTGGGGTTAAGTTGAGGTCTTTGATCCACTTGGATTTGAGTTTTGTGCAGGGTGACAGGCTCGGATCTATTTGCATTTTCCTACACACTTCCTTCCAGTTA